>CATNWA010013828.1:0-10170 GCA_951230385.1 Staurois parvus | reverse complement strand
GGTAGCTACAAAGGAGGTAAGATGCGGCACAAATGTGGAGACGACAGGCGGAGAGTCATTCGGGAATGGAATTGCCTGCAGGCTAGATTAAATGTCGTGAAGGGCGCTGATGTTGAGAAGAGTATGATATTCACATGCTCTTACGTTACTCTAAAGAGGTAACCAGTAGCTAACTGGGGCATGTGACAAGGAGGAAAGAAGAGAGAAAAAGAGGGGGGAGAGAAAGATAAAAAATAAAGAGGGGGAGAGAAAGAAAAAAAAAAGGGGGGGGGAGAAGAAGGGGGAGAATGAGTGGAATTTGTATTATCCTCAATACCAAGGGTCTTACGTGGGTGGATTTAAGCATTAGTCTATCAACCAGAGCAGATGGATGGGGGTAAAAACCTGAAGGGGGAGGACGTTGCCTACCATATGGTCTAGTGTAATGGAGCAGCGCCCACCGGAGAGCTAGGTTACCCATTTGCCGCCCCCCCCGCCAATGGCCGTTTGGCAGCTGCAAAAGCGCTTCAGCATTCCAGGTGCACACACCATTTGGCGTGCTCCCCCACATGCGCAGTTTTGCGCTCCTGCAGAGCCGCGCTTTTCAGCAGCAGCACGATCTGTTACCCACCGGCCGTTTACCTCGGACATGGCCGATGACAGATCTGAGTACCGGCCCCCGTTGCTGGTACCATGTGACCTGCTGTGACCAATCACAGCAGGTCACATGACAGTTGTATACAATGGATGGCTTCATTCATGCCATCCATTGTATACTAGTGCCTAGCTGTGAATGGTCACAGCTAATCACATGCACATGTCATGTGATTAGCTGTGACCAAATCACAGCTAAGCACAAAAGAAAAAAAAACCTGAAAGAATCGATTTCATTGAGGTAAATGCTTGCTTATAGCAAAGTAATTCTTTGCTATAAGCAAATTGTGTACAAAAAATACTGATCACTTCCCCAAAGTAGTACAATGTTACTATGGTAACATTGTACTACTTTGATCATAGTAAAATATGAAAAAAAAAATAAAAAAATTTAAAAATAATAAAAAAATATGTTATATGATGACGCTGTACTGCACTGGTGACAGTAAGTAAAAAAAAAATAGTGAAAATAATTTTTGTAATTTTTTTAATTTTACGAAAAATTATGAAAAAAAAATACAACTTCAAAAAACTTGCCATTCCTCTTATGAAGTACAGCGGACTCTCTACTCTGCAAAAAGGGGTCATTTGGGGATATCTGTACTGTTCTGACATTCTTGGACCTCAAGAAATGATGAGATTGGCTGTCAGTACTTCAGGATTGATCAATATTCAGATCTATCCCATAGTTTGTAAACTCTATAACTTTCCTACAAACTAAATAATACATCCTAATTTGGGTTATTTTTAGAGATGAGCGGATCGAACATGGCGAAGTGGAATTCGTTTCGAAGATTGGGAAATATTCGATTCGCGAAGAATCCGAAGATTAGCCAACTTCGGACGCGTGAATCGAATTTTCCCCAAAAATGGCGGCGACATATGTGGCGACGGAGCGGGGATCTCTGGGAAGGCGCGCAGACAAGGCGCGCTGACCCATAATTCATTCATTCATGACATGTGATCGCATTAGCCAATCAGCAGCCAGCCAGCCAGCACTGTGTAATGGTGGAGCTATAAATCGCGGCCATTTTAGAATTCTCCATTAGCCTCCAGGTCATTCAAGAGAGACAGACCTGTCTGTATTGAGGGACAGAGTTAGGGCCACAGAGACTTTAGGGCCACAGAATCGTTACTCAGGGACACAGAACCGTTACTTAGGGACACAGAACCGTTACTTAGGGACACAGAACCGTTACTTAGGGACACACAATCGTTACTCAGGGACACACAATCGTTACTCAGGGACACACAATCGTTACTCAGGGACACAGAATTGTTACTCAGGGACACAGAATTGTTACTCAGGGACAAGACACAGAATTGTTACTCAGGGACACAGAATTGTTACTCAGGGACACAGAATTGTTACTCAGGGACACAGAATTGTTACTCAGGGACAGACACAGAATTGTTACTCAGGGACACAGAATTGTTACTCAGGGACACAGAATTGTTACTCAGGGACAGACACAGAATTGTTACTCAGGGACACAGAATTGTTACTGAGGGACACAGACACAGAATCGTTACTCAGGGACACAGAATTGTTACTCAGGGACACAGAATTGTTACTCAGGGACACACAGAATTGTTACTCAGGGACACACAGAATTGTTACTCAGGGACACAGAATTGTTACTCAGGGACACAGAATCGTTACTGAGGGACACAGAATTGTTACTCAGGGACACACAGAATTGTTACTCAGGGACACAGAATTGTTACTCAGGGACACAGAATTGTTACTGAGGGACACAGAATCAGTTACTCAGGGACACAGAATTGTTACTCAGGGACACAGAATTGTTACTCAGGGACACAGAATTGTTACTCAGGGACACAGAATCGTTACTGAGGGACACAGAATTGTTACTCAGGGACACAGAATTGTTACTCAGGGACACAGAATTGTTACTCAGGGACAGACACAGAATTGTTACTCAGGGACACAGAATTGTTACTGAGGGACACAGAATTGTTACTCATTGTTACTCAGGGACACAGAATTGTTACTCAGGGACACAGAATTGTTACTCAGGGACACAGAATTGTTACTCAGGGACACACAGAATTGTTACTCAGGGACACAGAATTGTTACTCAGGGACACAGAATTGTTACTCAGGGACACAGACACAGAATTGTTACTCAGGGACACAGAATTGTTACTGAGGGACACAGAATTGTTACTGAGGGACACAGAATTGTTACTCAGGGACACAGAATTGTTACTCAGGGACACAGAATTGTTACTCAGGGACACAGAATTGTTACTCAGGGACACAGAATTGTTACTCAGGGACACAGAATTGTTACACAGAATTGTTACTCAGGGACACAGAATTGTTACTGAGGGACAACACAGAATTGTTACTCAGGGACACAGAATTGTTACTGAGGGACACAGAATTGTTACTCAGGGACAGACACAGAATTGTTACTCAGGGACACAGAATTGTTACTCAGGGGACACAGAATTGTTACTGAGGGACACAGAATTGTTACTTACTCAGGGACACAGAATTGTTACTCAGGGACACAGAATTGTTACTCAGGGACACAGAATTGTTACTCAGGGACACAGAATTGTTACTCAGGGACACAGAATTGTTACTGAGGGACACAGAATTGTTACTCAGGGACACAGAATTGTTACTCAGGGACACAGAAGATTGTTACTCAGGGACACAGAATCGTTACAGGGACACAGAATTGTTACTCAGGGACAGACACAGAATTGTTACTCAGGGACACAGAATTGTTACTGAGGGACACAGAATTGTTACTACACAGAATTGTTACTCAGGGACACAGAATTGTTACTCAGGGACACAGAATTGTTACTCAGGGACACAGAATTGTTACTGAGGGACACAGAATTGTTACTCAGGGACACAGAATTGTTACTCAGGGACAGACACAGATTTGTTACTCAGGGAGACACAGAATTGTTACTGAGGGACACAGAATTGTTACTCAGGGACACACAGAATTGTTACTGAGGGACACAGAATTGTTACTCAGGGACACAGAATTGTTACTCAGGGACACAGAATTGTTACTCAGGGACAGACACAGAATTGTTACTCAGGGACACAGAATTGTTACTCTGAGGGACACAGAATTGTTACTCAGGGACACAGAATTTACTCAGGGACACAGAATTGTTACTCAGGGACACAGAATCGTTACTCAGGATTTTTGGAATGCTTATAGAATTAAAGAGTATGTCAGACAACACGCAGAGGAGTGGCAGAGGAGGCAATGTTTTAGGAGCGAGCAGACGTGGCAGCAGCAGAAGAAGGGGGTCGAGGCAGCACTAGTCGCAGCCAGAGGCCAGTGCTCCCGGTGTCATCCAGCGGTCGTGTCTCCACCGACAACCCTGCCGTCATCGATTGGTTGGCTCGGTCGTCTTCCTCTTCCCAGGTCACCTCTGACACCTACAGCCAACGGTCGGTCGGTGGGTACGTCAGACACAACCGTTAGTTGGCATGGCCCGGGAGCAAGCCCACTGAAATCACGTGTCCTCTACCTGCCCCTGTCCTTTGGTGTTCCCTCACCAAGCGAAGTATCGCATGCTGTGGGCTCAGCCCCACTGTACAGTGAGGAAGAGCTAACAGAGGGCGGTCAGGAACGGGGGGAGACATCCGCCTCTTCAGCAGCCAGGCGAAGAAGTACTGGCGAGGAGAGTGGCTCGGTAGCCGGTCTAGAGACAGGTCTGTCTCCTGACCCACACGCAGCCGAGGGGGCTAGTAGTGAGGCGGAGACCCTAATTGATGATGATGAGGCTGATCGCACTTGGCAGCCTCGTCGTCATCAGGCTATTGCTTCCGCATCATCAGGAGAAGAGGGTGCCAGCTTGGCAGCGAGCAAAACAGTCGGTGGGTTGCCCAGGAGGCAGCAGGGTCGCAGCAGTGTCAGTGGAGGCAAACGGCCACGGAGTAGAGCACCAGCTCCACTGCAGCCTACCACCACGGCCAGTAGTGGTGCCGGTGTGTGCACGGAGGAAGTAGCAGTCAGCCAGTGAGGAGTAGCGGGGGCAAAGTTTCCTACTCGGCGGGATGTGTGGCAATTTTTCGTCAAGCCGCCCGAGGAAGTAAACGTAGCCGTATGTCGACTATGTGGCCAGAAAGTCAAGCGTGGCCAGGGGGCCCATGTTGGGACTACAGCGTTGCGTCAGCATATGCAGCGTCGCCATTCGGTGGCCTGGGAAAACCGTGATAAAGATACGGCGGTTCTGCCTGCCCCAGCCCCCGCTCCATCACCCGCTCCGTTACTTGCTCCGTCACCCGACGTCAATCGCCCTCTATCAGCCAGTCAAGGCTCCAACACCTCTGCTGAGGGGAGTTGTCGCTCGTTGGCATCTTCCGCTCGTTCAGATGCTCCTTCTCCTGCTACTCCTCTTCACGGATTCCGTCAGCAGTCTTTCTTGGAATCCGTTTCCAAGAGACAAACAGTTTGCGAGCACGCACCCGACGGTGCAGAAGCTGAACGTCCTCCTGTCCAAGTTGCTGGTGCTGCAGTCCCTCCCTTTCCAAGTGGTGGACTCAGCACCTTTCCGAGAAATGATGGCTTGTGCCGCGCCGCGGTGGAGAGTGCCAAGCCGGCATTTCTTCGCCAAAAAGGGCAGTGCCAGCCCTGCATTCACATGTAGAAGAGATGGTGGGCCAGTCTTTGAGCATGTCGGTCTCTGCCAAAGTGCACGGCAGCGCCGACGTGTGGAGCTGTAACTACGGTCAGGGACAGTACATGTCATTTACGGCCCACTGGGTGAACGTGGTGCCGGCACAGCCGCACCAGCAACTTGGACAGGTCACGCCGCTTTTGCCTCCACGTTTGCACGTCCTTGGTCCAGCAAAGATGTCCGCCTCTACCACCTCTTCTTCGCCGTGTCCTCAGCCGCCACCCCCGTGCCAAGTCCCATTACCCGACCGGCATATCACATGTGCAGGGCGCAACGGTGTCACGCTGTGCTGCACCTGGTATGCCTTGGCGAACGTAGTCACACAGGGGAGGAACTTCTGAGTGTAATGAACAGAGAAATCGACAGATGGCTGTCTCCGCGCAAACTGAAAATCGGAACCATGTTGACCGACAACGGAAAGAAAACATGGTGTCTGCTCTGCGTCAAGGAAGGTTGTGCCATGCGCCATGCATGGCTCACGTGTTCAATCTGGTTGTCAAGCGGTTTCCTAAAATCCACCATCCCACTGCAAGACATCCTTAAAAATGTCACGTAAACTTTGCATGCATTTCAGCCATTCCTACACCGCAAAGCACACCCTCCTTGAGCTGCAGCGGCCCCAGAACGGAATTCCACAGCATCGCCTGATCTGCGACGTGTTGCAACAAGGTGGAATTCAACCCTACATATGTTAGACCGCCTTTACGAACAGCGAAAAGGCCATCACCGATTTCCTGATGTTACAAGCGGATAAAGGTACTCCCCTGTGTAACTTAGATGTCAGCCATTGGCAGCTCATGCGTGACACCTGCCGCTTGCTCAGGCCCTTTGAGGAGGCCACGCTATTCGTGAGTCGGCAGGACTATGGGATGAACGACGTCATTCCTCTGTTGCACGTCCTGGAACAAATGCTGTTAACAATGGCTGGTCAGGGTGCGGTAGACGTGGCGCACAGATCTCAACGCCACATGACCCCTGTGGGGGCAGGACAGGAAGAAGAGGAGGAGGTAGAGGAGGACATTGGTGCTCAGGAATTATTGAGTGAAATGGGTGGTTTTTTCCACTCAGCGGACAGGAGTGGAGGAGCAGGAGCATCTGGTAGAGGAGGAGGAGGAGGAGGAGACAGAGGGACCCAGACGCACCGTGGCAGTATGCTGTGGAGATGGAGGCAGGGAGTCCCTCGCATTCCTTGGCACAAATGGCCCATAGCATGCTCGGTTGCTTGCGTAGCGACTAGCGACAGCCGAATAATAACCATCAGACAGAGGGATGACTTTGGGCTGTCCACCTTGTTGGACCCTCGCTACCGTTCAAAAATGGTGGCCTTTTTCACACCTGCTGAGAGGGGGAGGCCAAAATAAACGTACTATAAAAACCACCTATGTAGTCAGTTGGTCTCTGCCTTTCTGCGCCAACGTCCATCATCCTCAGACACTGTGGGCCCTGTGCGCTCGCGTTCCGCTGCCATGGCAGCAGGGGAGGGGTGGGGTGGTAGGAGCAGTGGCAGCTCCACCAGCAGCGGCTGCCTCAGTCTGCAGTCGATGATGAGTAGCTTTCTTCACCAGCGCAGTGAGGAAACTACTAACCAGCCGCAGCAGCAGCAGCAGCATCAGGTGGACCTGGAGCAGGACCTCAAACAACAGGCTTGGGCCTACTTGGACAGCACCCTGCCAACCGAGGTAGACAATCCCCTTGACTACTGGGCAACGAAACTTGACCTTTGGCCCCAACTAGCTGAATTTGCCCTTGAAAGGCTGTCATGCCCGGCCAGTAGCGTGGCATCGGAGCGCGTGTTTAGTGCGGCAGGAGGTATTGTAACTCCGCGGAGGACACGACTGTCCACCCAAAGTGTGGAGAGACTCAGTTTGTGAAAATGAATCAGGCGTGGATTAGTCTGGATTTCAAACCACCAGTTCCTGACACAACTGACTAAATCCGCCATGAATCATGCCCCAAACATGTGCCACTTTCAGGTCTCCTCACACTGCTGGTGGGTTCCATTTTTTGTCATAGGGTGCTGGCAGATTACGGGCTCCCATTGCTGCTGCCAGGCCCGTAATCTGCCATGGGCCCCTGTACCGCCTCCTCATGCTGCTGCCAGGTCCACAGTGTGTCATGGGTCCCTGTACGGCCTCCCATTGCTGCTGTCTCCATCGCCACACACTCTGCCATGTGCCACTTTCAGGTCTCCTCACACTGCTGGTGGGTTCCATTTTGTCATAGGGTGCTGGCAGATTACGGGCCTCCCATTGCTGCTGCCAGGCCCGTAATCTGCCATGGGCCCCTGTACCGCCTCCTCATGCTGCTGCCCCCGTGCCAGGTCCACAGTGTGTCATGGGTCCCTGTACGGCCTCCCATTGCTGCTGTCTCCATCGCCACACTCTGCCATGTGCCACTTTCAGGTCTCCTCACACTGCTGCTGGGTTCCATTTTGTCATAGGGTGCTGGCAGATTACGGGCCTCCCATTGCTGACTGCTGGCCCCGTAATTTGCCATGGGCCCCCTGTACGCCTCCTCATTGCTGCTGCCAGGTCCATAGTGTGTCATGGGTCCCTGTACCGCTCCCATTGCTGCTGCTGTCATCCATCGCCTCCATTGCTCTGCTCATGTTGCCACTTTCATGGTCCTCCTCACACTGCTGGTGGGTTCCATTTTGTCATAGGGTGCTGGCAGATTACGGGCCTCCCATCTGCTGCTGCCAGGCCCCGTAATCTGCCATGGGCCCCTCTACCGCCTCCTCATGCTGCTGCCATGCCAGGTCCACAGTGTGGTACATGGGTCCCTGTACGGCCTACCCATTGCTGCTGTCTCCATCGCCACACTCTGCCATGTGCCACTTTCAGGTCTCCTCACACTGCTGCTGGGTTCCATTTTGTCATAAGGTGCTGTATGGCCTCCCCATTGCCGATGCTGCCTCCACCGCCACACTCTGTGGAATTGCCCTGGCCCCGTGATACCGCCCAAATGAGTGAAGTGGTGCGGTGATTGTCAAAGATCGCGACGCACTACTATTTTATTTTTATGTTCATTTATTAAACTCATGTTTGATTAATTTTATGTTTTATATCTGCAATGTCATAACATGACTGACAAAGTATTATTGCTCTTCCCCACAGACTCCAAGTGGCATTTAGAATTAAAGAGGTAGTCAGTGTTCTGCACTAATATAAAGGCTCTCCTGAAGCCCTGAAAGACACCCTTTTATATGTAATAACTCGCAGCAGAATATTTGTCGTGGATCTTCGAATCGAGTTTTTTTCCACGTGATCAGATGACCGACTCTAGCATTCGTCATTTTTGAATACATTCGGCTCATCTCTAGATATTTTCACCAAAGACATTGTAGAAAAAAAACGTGTTCAACATAACGTTTAGTCTCTCAGTAAACAAGAAAAAATGTGTTTTTTTTTTTCAAACTATTCCATCGGTCTTTTTTCGTTAATTTAGCAAAAACATTAAAACCCCAGCGACATGATCGGCCGAATTCCACCAAAAGAAAGCTCTAGTTGTGTGAAGAAAATGATAAAATGTATAGTTTGGGTACGTGAATGTTGTGTAATGATCCGCGCACATTGTCATTCAAAGTGTGAGATGCTGAAACGTGAAAAAAATGGAACTGGGGGCGAAGGAAGGGGGAAAATTGCCCGTAATTTGAAATGGAATAAATCAGCTGTGATTCGGCTCCAGTGAGGGACTGGTTTGAAGGGCGGGTTTTGTAAAAATGAGGTCCAGTCAGGGCCCAGATGTGGGACCAATTTAGTGGAGGAGTCAAAGGTGCAGTAGTTGCAATCAGTTCCTCCTGATTTCCTACCATTACCAAATTTTACTTCACCCGGGTTCAGGCCAGTCAACATATGGAGGGAAGGACGCGAGTGGAGCCCCAAAAGAGCTGGAGGAAGACCTGAGTCCTGGCTGCGTTGACCATATGTATGGCTAGGAATTGTATGAAGTTCTTGTCCCCTGGGAACGGGGGGGATATTGATGGAGGAGAAAATCTGGGCAGAGACTGAGCTAGGGGCAAGGTGGTTACACGACACTACAAGCCTGTGGACCTCTCTGCCAGAATGGGTTGGATTCTCGGAGCTGGACACCAAATGTGGAGAAAGGACCCCATCTGATAGTTCCACATCTCCAACAGATATTTTATCATGGGAAAGCTGGGTTAAAACTGAGAGCTTCTCAATGGGGTTCGGACCATCTCAAATCCAATTTGTGTAGCCGTTTTCCTGAGTCGAGAACATTAGGGCAGCACTTTGGGGCATGCATGAAATATCTTGGTCCCATGTCGGTAAGTCCGACTGTTCTTCCAGGTCCTCTGTTCCTTGGACGGCAGGGTGGGTAAGGAAGTCGTAACCCTGCCCCGAGGGGGGGTAAATCTCCCGAAATCAAATGTTTGGGTGGTTTCCTTTTTAGCATGGATTCAGAAGGAGTGAGGGGGCGGTCCCCGTCAAGAAACGGTTTTGTGTGGGCAAAAGTTCTTATCTGCAGATAGGCCCGAAAGGGAAAAATTGGTTTCAGGTCCAAGCACCTTGTTTTTTGCAGCAGCAGCAAAAGGGCAGGAAATCTCCAACCAAACCTGCACTTCTTTTTGCGCTGTGGGGAGGGGCATTCTGCTACTCCCGTCCCACAGTCGGCACAGAGAGGAAGACAGAAATCCTCCACCAGATCCTGCATTCTTTGTGCGCTGTGGAGGGCTATCTTGCTACTCCCCGCCCCCCATCGGCAGCGAGAGGAAGACAGAAATCCTCCAAACCGATCCTGCACTTCTTTGTGCGTGTGGCGAAGGCTATCTCCTTCTACTCCCCCTTCCAGCATTGGGAGCAGAGGGACAAACTCCTCCACCAGTTTTCG
>CATNWA010013823.1:0-11348 GCA_951230385.1 Staurois parvus | reverse complement strand
CCTGTAAAAAGAAAGCACAATTTTTAAAGGAAATTTTTTTAAATAAAAAATTTTAAAAAAACAAAATAAAAATTATTACATAATGCGCGAACCCCACACATGTGGGGCCCCCAAACATTGGAGGGGGATTTAAATTTCTTAAAAAGGGGGAAAATTCCCTTCCCAATTTTTTCCCCCTTTGGGGACCCATGTGTTTGGAGGGGGGGCCCGGGGAGGGGGTGACCCCTTCAATGTCATGGGTATAAAATTTTTGGGCCCAATTTTTGGGAAGTTTTCCCAAAAGGGAAACCCCTGAAAAAACCCTGAAGGGAACCCCAGGATGCGCTCTGATTGTCTGATCTCACGCTGCGCTCTGATTGGCAGATCTCACATTGGGCTCTGATTGGCTGAGGGATTTCCTATACTTTCTGCATAGTGCTCATAGTGCCCCAGCGATCTCGCAGAGGCTCTGATTGGCTGAGGGCTGCATTACACTTGATGTGTTTCCTATGATAGTCGCTCCATCTAGTGGCCGTATTGATGTACTTTCCTGTTTGTTGTATTTCAAGAGAATTCCGCATTGTGTCCTCTAGATGGGGCTGGTGATCACAATACACAACAAGTGTAACTCAGCCCTCAGCCAATCAGAGCACTCCGCAAGATCTCAATGACACAATGAGCACCATGCAGAAAGTATAAGAAATCCCTCAGCCAATCAGAGCCCAGCGTGGGATCAGCGAACTACAAAACAAGTCCCCGCTGTGTAATGGAGGTGAAGGGGGGGGGTCCTAATCTAGGTGACACCGCTACTGATCTATACCCCAATGTGAGATCAGCAAATTAGAGCCCACCGTGAGATCAGCCAATCAAGTCCAGCATGAGATCAGCCAATCGGATTCCAGCGTGAGATCAGCCAATAAGAGCGCAGCGTGAGATCAGCCAATCAGAGCCCAGCGTGAGATCAGCCAATCAGAGCCCAGCGTGAGAGCAGCCAATCAAAGCCCAGCGTGAGATCAGAGGATATATCACAGATGGACACGTTTCAAGTTTATCTAAACCCCAGAAGTCCTGCATTGCAGCTCTAAGTCCCTAGATGTGGCGGCTGCATTAGTTTTCTTTTTTTTTCCATTTTCACCCAGTGATCCCACCAGCAACACACTTCCTGTCCTCGGGTGATAACTCTAACTGTACTCTATCCATGGAATCAGCAGCGGGTGTCACCCAGATTAGGGCCCCCCCCCCTCATCACCTCCATTACACAGCGGGGACTTGTTTTGCTGTAGTTTGCTGATCTCACGCTGGGCTCTGATTGGCTGAGGGATTTCCTATACATTCTGCATTGTGCTCATTGTGTCACCAGCGATATCGCAGAAAGCTCTGATTGGCTGAGAGCTGAGTTACACTTGTTGTGTATTGTGATCGCCAGCCCCATCTAGAGGACACAATGCGGAATTCTCATGAAATACAAAAAACAGGAAAGTACATCAATACGGCCACTAGATGGAGCCGACTATCATAGGAAACATACCAAGTGTAACGCAGTTCTCAGCCAATCAGAGCACTCCGTGAAATCGCAGATGGCACTATGAGCGCTATGCAGAAAGTATAGGAAATCCTTCAGCCAATCAGAGCCCAGCGTGAGATCAGCCAATAGGAGAGCAGCATGAGAGCAGCCAATCGGAGAGCAGCATGAGATCAGCCAATCAGAGCCCAGCTTGAGATCAGCCAATCAGAGCCCAGCTTGAGATCAGCAAATCAGAGAGCAGAATGAGATCAGCAAATCAGAGCGCAGCATGAGATTAGCCAATCAGCGCACTCCATGAGATCAGCCAATCAGAGCCAAACATGAGATCGGCCAATCAGAGTCCAGTGTGAAATCAGCCAATCAGAGCGCAGCATGAGATCACAGGACATACACAGATTCAAACCGTTTCAAGTTTATCTAAACCCCAGAAGTCCGGCATTGCAGCTTCGCAGTCCCTAGATGTGGCGGCTGCATTAGTTTTCTTTTATTTCCATTTTCACCCAGTGATCCCGCCAGCAACACACTTCCTGTCCTCGGGTGAACACTCTAACTGTACTCTATCCATGGATCAGCAGCGGTGTCACCCAGATTAGGACCCCACCTCATCACACTCCATTACACAGCGGGGGATTGTTTTGTATTTCACTGATCTCGCGGTGTGCTCTGATTGGCTGAGGGATTTCCTATACTTTCTGATGGTGCTCATTGTGTCACCAGCGATATCGCGAGAAAGCTCTGATTGGCTGAGAGCTGAGTTACACTTGTTGTGTATTGTGATCGCCAGCCCCATCTAGAGGACACAATGCGGAATTCTCCTGAAATACAACAAACAAGAAAGTACATCAATACGGCCACTAGATGGAGCCGACAATCATAGGAAACACACCAAGTGTTACGCAGCCCTCTGCCAATCAGAGCACTCCACGAGATAGCTGGTGGGCACTATGAGCGCTATGCAGAAGGTATAGGAAATCCTCAGCCAATCAGAGCCAAGTGTGAGATCAGCCAATCAGAGCCCACTGTGAGATCAGCCAATCAAAGCCCAGCATGAGATCAGTCAATCAAATCAAGTCTGAGATCAGCCAATCAGAGTTCAGTGTGAGATCTGCAATCAGAGCCCAGTGTGAGATCAACCAATCAGAGCCCAGCGTGAGATCAGCCAATCAGAGCGCGGTGTGAGATCAGCCAATTGGAGTCCAGCGTGACATCAGCCAATCAGAGGCCAGCCTGAGATAAGCCAATCAGAGCCCAGCGTGAGATCAGCCAATCATAGCCAAGTTTGAGGTCAGCCAATAATAGCCCAGTCTGAGATCAGCCAATCAGAGCCCAGCGTGAATTCAGCCAATCAGAACGCAGCGTGAGATCAGAAGGAAATCATAGAGCAGCGTGAGATTACAGGACATACACAGACTGGACACGTATCAAGTTTATCTATTTTTTCTCCATTTTCACCCAGTGATCCTGCCAGCAACACACTTCCTCCTTCATCGGGTGGCAACTCTAACTGTACTCTATCCATGGATCAGCAGCGGTGGCACCCAGATTAGAACCCCCCCCCCTCCCTCATCACCTCCATTACACAGCGGAGATTTGTTTTGTATTTCGCTGATCTTGCGGTGTGCTCTGATTGGCTGAGGGCTGAGTTAGGGCTTACACAGTGTATTGTGATCGCCAGCCCCATCTAGAGGACACAATGTGGAATTCTCTTGAAATACAACAAACAGGAAAGTACATCAATACAGCCATTAGATGGAGCCGACTATCATAGGAAACACACCAAAGTGTAAAGCAGCCCTCCGCCAATCAGAGCACTCCGCGAGATTGCTGGTGGCACTGTGAGCGCTATGCAGAAAGTATAGGAAATCCCTCAGCCAATCAGAGCCCAGTGTGAGAGTTGCCAATCAGTGCCCAGCATGAGATCTGCCAATCAGTGCCCAGTGTGAGATAAGCGAATCAGAGCACTCTATGAGATAAGCCAATCAGATTCCAGCGTGAGATCAGCCAATCGGAGCCCTGCGTGAGATCAGCCAATAAGATCCCACTGTGAGATCAGCCAGTCAGAGTCCAGAGTGAGATCAGCCAATCAGAGTCCAGAGTGAGATCAGCCAATCAGAGACCAGAGAGATCAGCCAGATCAGAGTCCAGGGTGAGATCAGCCAATCAGAGTCTAGAGTGAGATCTGCCAATCAGAGTCCAGTGTGAGATTAGCCAAAAAGTGTCCAGCTTGAGATCAGCCAATCAGAGCCCAGCAAGACATCAGCCAATCAGAGCCCAGCTTGAGATAAGCCAATCAGAGTCCAGCGTGAGAAGAGCCAATCAGAGCCCAGCGTGAGATCACAGGACATACACAGATTCAAAACGTTTCAAGTTTATCTAAACCCCAGAAGTCTGGCATTGCAGCTTCGCAGTCCCTAGATGTGGCGGCTGCATTAGTTTTCTTTTTTTTTTTTTTCCATTTTCACCCAGTGATCCCGCCATCAACACACTTCCTGTCCTCGGTTGGCAACTCTAACTGTACTCTATCCATGGATCAGCAGCGGTGTCACCAAGATTAGGACCCCCCCTTCATCACCTCCATTACACAGTGGGGACTTGTTTTGTAGTTTGCTGATCTCTCGCTTGGCTCTGCTTGGCTGAGGGGGATTTCCTATACTTTCTGCATGGTGCTCATTGTGTCACCAGCGATCTCCCGAAGTGCTCTGATTGGCTGTGGGCTGAGTTATACTTGTGTATTTGTGATCGCCAGCCCCATCTATAGGACACATAGCGGAATTCTCCTGAAATACAACAAACAGGAAAATACATGAATACGGCCACTAGATGGAGCCGACTATCATAGGAAACACACCAAAGTGTAACGCAGCCCTCAGCCAATCAGAGCACTCCACGAGATAGCTGGTGGCACTATGAGCGCAATGCAGAAAGTATAGCAAATCCCTCAGCCAATCAGAGCCCAGTGTGAGATTAGCCAATCAGAGCCCAGCGTGAGATCAGCCAATCAGAGTCCAGTGTGAGATCAGCCAATCAAAGCCCAGTCTGAGATCAGCCAATCAGAGCCCAGCGTGAGATCAGCCAATCAGAGTCCAGTGTGAGATCAGCCAATCAAAGCCCAGTCTGAGATCAGCCATCAGAGCCCAGCGTGAATTCAGCCAATCAGAGCGCAGCGTGAGATCAGCCAATCATAGAGCAGCGTGAGATCACAGGACATACACAGACTGGACACGTTTCAAGGTTATCGAAACCCCAGATGTCCGGCATTGCAGCTTCGCAGTCCCTAGATGTGGCGGCTGCATTAGTTTCCTTCTTTTTCCATTTTCACCCAGTGATCCCGCCAGCAACACAAATTCCTGTCTTCAAGTGATAACTCTAAACTGTACTCTATCCATGGATCAGCAGCGGTGTCACCCAGATTAGGACCCCCCCATCACCTCCATTACACAGCGGGGACTTGTTTTGTAGTTTTCTAATCTCACGCTGGGCTCTGATTGGCTGAGGAATTTCCTATACTTTCTGCATGATGCTCTTTGTGTCACCAGCGCGTCGCAGAAAGCTCTGATTGGCTGAGGGCTGAGTTACACTTGTTTTGTATTGTGATCGCCAGCCCCATCTAGAGGACACAATGCGGAATTCTCAAGAAATACAACAAACAGGAAAGTACATCAATACGACCACTAGATGGAGCCAACGATCATAGGAAACACACCAAGAGTAACACAGCCCTTAGCCAATCAGAGCACTCCGCGAGATCGCTGGTGGCACTATGAGCGCTATGCAGAAAGTATAGGAAATTGCTAAGCTAATCAGAGCCCAGTGTGAGATCTGCCAATCAGAGCCCAGCATGAGATCAAGCAATCAGAGAGCTGAGCAGCATGAGATCAACCAATCAGAGAGCAGTGTGAGATCAGCCAATCAAAGCGCAGCATGAGATCAGCCAATCAGCGCACACAATGAGATCAGCCAATCAGAGCCCAGCGTGGGATCTGCCAATCAGAGCCCAGCGTGAGATCTGCCAATCAATGCCCAGCGGGAGATCTGCCAATCAGAGTGCAGCGTGAGATCAACCAATCAGAGAGCAGCAGCATGAGATCAGCCAATCAAAGCGCAGCATGAGATTGGCAGATCTCATTGAGTGCGCTGATTGGCCGATCTCATGCTGCGCTTTGATTGGCTGATCTCACGCTGGGCTCTGATTGGCAGATCTCATTGAGTGCGTGATTGGCCGATCAGAGCCCAGCGTGAGATCAGCCAATCAGATCGCAGCGTGATATCAGCCAATCAGAGCACTCCATGAGATCAGCCAATAAGAGCCCAGCATGAGATCAGCCAATCAGAGTCAAGCGTGAGATCAGCCAATCAGAGTCCAGCGTGAGATCAGCCAATCAGAGCATAATTTCAGGTCAGCCAATCAGATCCCAGTCTGAGATCAGCCAATTAGAGCCCAGAGTGAGATCAGCCAATCAGAGCGCAGCTTGAGATCAGCCAATCAGAGCCCAGAGTCAGCTAATCAGAGTCCAGCTTTGAGATCAGCCAATCAAAGCCCAGCGTGATATCCGCCAATCAGATCAGCCAATCAGAGCCCAGTGTGAGATCAGCCAATCAGAGTCCAGCGTGAGACCAAGCAATCAGAGTCCAGTGTGACATCAGCCAATCAGAGTCCACCGTGAGATTAGCCAATTAGAGCCCAGTGTGAGATCAACAAATCAGCTCCCACCATGAGATCAGCAATCAGAGCCCACCCTGAGATCAGCCAATCAGAGTCCAATCAGCCAATTAGACGTGTGAGATCAGCCAATCAGAGCCAAATTTAAGGTCAGCCAATCAGAGCGCAGCTTGAGATCAGCCAATCAGAGCCCAGCGTGAGACCAGCCAATTGAGCAGGCATTCAGAGAGTCCAGTGTGAGATTAGCCAAATCAGAGCCCAGTGTGAGACAATCAGAGCTCCCACCATGAGATCAGCCAATCAGAGCCCACCTGAGATCAGCCAATCAGAGCCCACCCTGAGATCAGCAATCAGAGCCAAATTTAAGGTCAGCCAATCAGAGCGCAGCTTGAGATCAGCCAATCAGAGCCCCACCGTGAGATCAGCCAATCAGAGTCCAGCGTGAGATCAGCCAATCAGAGCCCAGCGTGAGATCAACCAATCAGAGAGCAGCGTGAGATCAGCCAATCAAAGCGCAGCATGGGGATCAACCAATCAGCGCACTCAATGAGATCAGCCAATCAGAGCCCAGCGTCAGATCTGCCAATCAGAGCAGAGCAGCGTGAGAAGCCAATCAGAGAGCAGCAGGAGATCAGCCAATCAAAGCGCAGCATGAGTTCAGCCAATCAGCGCACTCAGCAATGAGATCTGCCAATCAGAGCCCAGCGTGAGATCAGCCAATCAGATCGCAGCGTGTGATATCAGCCAATCAGATCACTCCATGAGATCAGCCAATCAGTCCAGCATGAGAGATCAGCAATCAGAGTCAAGCGTGTGAGATCAGCCAATCAGAGTCCAGCGTGAGATCAGCCAATCAGAGTCCAGCGTGAGATCAGCCAATTAGCCCAGCAGAGATCAGCCAATTCGAGCGCAGTGTGAGATCAGCCAATCAGAGCATAATTTCAGGTCAGCCAATCAGAGCCCAGTCTGAGATCAGCCAATTAGAGCCCAGAGTGAGATCAGCCAATCAGAGCGCAGCTCGCAGCTTGAGATCAGCCAATCAGAGTCCAGCTTGAGATCAGCCAATCAGAGCCCAGCGTGAGATCAGCCAATCAGAGTCCAGTGTGACATCAGCCAATCAGAGTCCACCGTGAGATTAGCCAATTAGAGCCCAGTGTGAGATCAACCAATCAGCTCCCAGCACTATGAGATCAGCCAATCAGAGCCCACCGTGAGATCAGCCAATCAGAGCCCAGCCACCCTGAGATCAGCCAATCAGAGCCCAAATTTGAGTGAGATCAGCCAATCAGAGCGCAGCTGTGAGATCAGCCAATCAGAGCAAAGAGCGTGAGACCAGGCAGCCAATCAGAGTCCCATGTGTGAATCAGCCAATCAGAGTCCACCGTGAGATTAGCCAATTAGAGCCCAGTGTGAGATCAACCACAATCAGCTCCCACCATGAGATCAGCCAATCAGAGCCCACCCTGAGATCAGCCAATCAGAGCCCACCTGAGATCAGCCAATCAGAGCCCAGCACCTGAGATCAGCCAATCAGAGCCAAATTTGAGTCAGCCAATCAGAGCGCAGGTTGAGATCAGCCGAGAGGCATATCAGAGTACAATTTGAGAGCAGTTTGAGATCAGCCAATCAGAGCCCAGCGTGAGAGTCCCCACCGTGAGATCAGCCAATCAAGTCCAGCGTGAGATAAGCCAATCAGTGCCGCAGTGTGAGATCAGCCAATCAGAGCCAGCCCAGCGTGAGGTCAGCCAATCAGAGCGCAGCGTGACTGATCAGCCAATCAGAGTACAGCTTGAGATTAACCAATCAGAACCCAGCGTGATATCAGCCAAGATCAGAATCAGCCAATCAGCCAGCCCAGAGCCCAGGTGAGATCAGCCAATCAGATCCCAGCGTGAGATCAGCCAATCAGAGCCCAATCAGCCAATCAGGAGAGCCCAGCGTGAGATCAGCCAATCAGAGCGCAGCGTGAGATCAGCCAATCAGAGCCAGCAGTGAGATCAGCCAATCAGAGCCCAGCGTGAGATCAGCCAATCAGAGCCCAGCGTGAGATCAGCAATCAGAGCCCAGTCTGTGAGATCAGCCAATCAGAGCCAAGCTCAGATCAGCCAATCAGAGCCCAGCATGAGATCAGCCAATCAGAGCGCAGCGTGAGATCAGCCAATCAGAGCGCAGCGTGAGATCACAGGACATACACAGACTGGACACATTTCAAGTTTATCTAAACCCCAGAAGTCTGGCATTGCAGCTTCGCAGTCCCTAGATGTGGCGGCTGCATTAGTTTTTTTTTTTTTCATTTTCACCCAGTGATCCCGCCAGCAACACACTCTTCCTGTCCTCGGGTGGCAACTCTAACTGTACTCTATCCATGGATCAGCAGCGGTGTCACCCAGATTAGGACCCCCCTTCATCACCTCCATTACACAGTGGGGACTTGTTTTGTAGTTTGCTGATCTCACGCTGGGCTCTGATTGGCTGAGGGATTTCCTATACTTTCTGCATGGTGCTCATTGTGTCACCAGCGATCTCGCAGAAGTGCTCTGATTGGCTGAGGGCTGAGTTACACTTGTTGTGTATTGTGATCGCCAGCCCCATCTAGAGGACACAATGCGGAATTCTCCTGAAATACAATAAAACAGGAAAGTACATCAATACGGCCACTAGATGGAGCCGACTATCATCAGGAAAAACACACAAGTGTAATGCAGCCCTCAGCCAATCAGAGCACTCCGCGAGATTGCTGGTGGCACTATGAGCGCTATGCAGAAAGTATAGGAAATTCAGCCAAATCCCTCAGCCAATCAGAGCCCAGCGTGAGATCAGCTAATCAGAGCCAGCGTGAGATCAGCCAATCAGAACGCTGCGTGAGCATGAGATCAGCCAATCAGAGTAGTCTATGAGAGATCAGCCAATCAGAGCCAGCGTGAGATCAGCGTGAGAGCAGAATCAGCCAATCAGTGAGCACTCCCATGAGATCAGCCAATCAATCAGAGCCCAGCCGAGCGCAGATGAGATCAGACAATCAGAGCCCAGCGTGAGATCAGCCAATCAGAGCCCAGAGATCAGCAAATCAGAGTCCAGCGTGAGATCAGCCAATCAGAGCCAGCTTGAGAATCAGCCAATCAGAGCCCAGCGTTAGATCAGCCAATCAGGGCCCAGTGAGATCAGCCAATTAGAGCACTCCATGAGATCAGCCAATCAGAGCCCACCGTGAGATCAGCCAATCAGAGTTTCAGCGTGAGATCAGCCAATCAGAGCCCATGTGAGATCAGCCAATCAGAGTCCAGCAGAGATCAGCCAATCAGAGCCCAGAGCATGAGAGATCAGCAAATCAGAGTCCAGCGTGAGATCAGCAATCAGAGCGCCAGCTTGAGATCAGCCATATCAGAGCCCAGCGTGAGATAAGCCCACTCAGCCAATCAGAGCCCATGTGAGATCAGCCAATCAGAGCTCAGCCAATCAGAGCCCAGTGTGAGATCAGCCAATCAGAGCCAGCAGTGAGATCAGCCAATCAGAGTCCAGTGTGAGATCAGCCAATCAGAGTTCAGTGTGAGATCAGCCAATCAGAGCCCAGCATGAGATCAGCCAATCAGAGTCAGCGTGAGATCAGCCAATCAGAGCCCAGCGTGTGAGATCAGCCAATCAGAGCCCACCGTGAGATCAGCCAATCAGAGCACTCCATGAGATCAGCCAATCAGAGCCCACCGTGAGATCAGCCAATCAGAGACCAGCGTGAGATCAGCCAATCAGAGCCCAGTTTGAGATCAGCCAAATCAGAGTCCAGCGTGAGATCAGCCAATCAGAGTCCAGCTTGAAATCAGCCAATCAGAGAACCCAGCGTTAGAGATCAGCCAATCAGGGCCCACTGTGAGATCAGCCAATCAGAGCTCAGCCAATCAGAGCCCAGTGTGAGATCAGCCAATCACGAGCAGTCAAGGTGAGATCAGCCAATCAGAGTCCAGTGTGAGATCAGCCAATCAGAGCCCAGAGTGAGATCAGCCAATCAGAGTCCAGTGTGAGATCAGCCAATCAGAGCCCAGCACCGTGAGATCAGCCAATCAGAGCAGTCCATGAGATCAGCCAATCAGAGCCACCGTGAGATCAGCCAATCAGAGAGCCCAGCGTGAGATCAGCCAATCAGAGTCCAGCTTGAGATCAGCCAATCAGAGCCCATTGTGAGATCAGCAAGTCAGAGATCCTGAGATACAGCCAGTAGAGTCCAGCTTGAGATCAGCCAATCAAGAGTACCAGCGTGAGATAAGCCAATCAGAGCCCAGTGTGAGATCAGCCAATCAGAGCCTCAGCTCAGATCAGCAATCAGAGCCCAGTGTGAGATCAGCCAATCAGAGTCCAGCTGAGATCAGCCAATCAGAGTCCAGTGTGAGATCAGCCAGTCAGAGTCAGAGAGTGTGAGATCAGCCAATCAGAGCCCAGTGTGAGATCAGCCAATCAGAGCCCAGTGTGAGATCAGCCAATCAGAGCCCAGCGTGAGATCAGCCAATCAGAGCCAGCGTGAGATCAGCCAATCAGAGCACAGCGTGAGATCAGCCAATCAGAGTCCAGCTTGAGATCAGCCAATCAGAGCCAGCGTGAGATCAGCCAATCAGAGCCCAGCGAGAGATCAGCCAATCAGAGCGCAGCTTGAGATCAGCCAATCAGAGCCCAGCGTGAGATCACAGGACATACACAGACTGGAAACATTTCAAGTTTATCTAAACCCCAGAAGTCCGGCATTGCAGCTTCGCAGTCCCTAGATGTGGCGGCTGCATTAGTTTTCTTTTTTTTTTTCCATTTTCACCCAGTGATCCCGCCAGCAACACACTTCCTGTCCTCGGGTGATAACTCTAACTGTACTCTATCCATGGATCAGCAGCGGTGTCACCCAGATTAGGACCCCCCCCTCATCACCTCCATTAAACAGCGGGGACTTGTTCTGTAGTTCGCTGATCTCACGCTGGCTCTGATTGGCTGAGGGATTTCCTATACTTTCTGCATGGTGCTCAATTGTGTCATCAGCGATCTCGCAGGAGTGCTCTGATTGGCTGAGGGCTGAGTTACACTTGTTGTGTATTGTGATCGCCAGCCCCATCTAGAGGACACAATGCGGAATTCTCCTGAAATAAAAAACAGGAAAGTACATCAATACGGCCACTAGATGGAGCCGACTATCATAGGAAACACACCAAG
>CATNWA010013817.1:0-10398 GCA_951230385.1 Staurois parvus | reverse complement strand
AACACTAACACAATACACACAACATAAACGCATGCAATACAAAACATAATACAGTGCAACCAAACAAACCAACCACCCACAGATCAACTAGTACATACAAGGAGCGTCACGACAGGCAAGGGCCGGTACAATAATCAATAGGGCAGGATCTAGTATCAGGAGGGAGCAAGCGGAGATTGGAGATCGGGAGACACAGGCAGGTTCAGCAGGTGAGCAAAGTCCAGCGTAGTATACAGGAGGGTAAGGCCATGAGATGGTTCAGGGTCACAACCAGTGGCATCAGAACAGTAGCAAGCAGGCGTAGTACAGAGGTCAGGCAAGGATGGGCAGACCAAGCCAGGGATCAGAGCAGGTGGTCAGCAGAGCGAATCATACAGGAACAGTCAGAGTAGCAAGAACAGGATACACAAGGTCCCAAGAGAACACAAACCAAGGCAGAGTCTCTGCAAGTATGGCCAACCCTTAAATACCCCAGCAATAATCAGTTCCAAGCGGATTGTTAGCTGGCAGCAAAAAGTGAGTCCTCCCTGATTGCTGGGAGCACCCGACAGTGCCAGACCGCGGTTGGTAGCTGGGCAGATCAAAAAGGGGGCAGGTGAGTCCCAACCAATTGGCCCATGGTCTGGAGTTCCAAACCTTATTCACCCCCTTGATGTATTTAAAGGTTTCAGTCATGTCTCCCATTTCCCTTCTTTCCTCCAGACTGTACATGTTATGTTCCTGAATTCGCTCTTTGATATGTTTTATTCCCCGGACCTTTCATAATTTTTGTTACCCGTCTCTGGACTTGTTCTATCTTAGTATCTTTTTGTGAGGTCTCCAGAACTGGACACAGTATTCTAAATGAGGTCTAACTAAACACCTATATAGGGGGTCAGGACCTCCTTCCTCCTGCTGGGTGACCCCTCTAGTGATGCATCTTAGAATTATATTCGCTTTCCCCACTGCCTGGCCACACTGTTTTGCTCATTTTGCAATCATATGACATAAGTATCCCCAAGTCCTTTTCCTCTGAAGTGCTGGTCAACACTGTACCCCCCAATGCTGTACTCTCTCAAGGAATTATTTTTCCCTAGGTGCATTATTTTACATTTAGAAACACTGAACGGCAATTTCCACTTTTTTGACCAATCTTCTAGCAATGCCAAATCATGTTCCATGTTACAAACACCTCCAGGGATAGCAACCCTATTACACACTTTTGTGTCATCAGCAAAAAAATACCTTACCCAACAAACCTTTAGTTATATCACTTACATATAGAATAAATAGAACAGGACCTAGTATAGAGCCTTGTAGTACACCACTAGTGACTGGTCTCTGTCCGAGTGAACCCTATTTACAACCACACTCTGGCATCCATCCAGCTGCATATCCACCGAACCACCCAGGGGCTAAGTCCTAGCTTGTACAACATTTGTATTAAATCATTATGTGGAACTGTATCAAATGCCTTCCTGAAATCAAGATATGCTATGCACCACCCTGGTCCAAAACATTGGTAATATAGTCAAAAACTCCAATCAGATTAGTCTGACATGATCTGCCCTCAGTAAAGCCATGCTGCTTTAGATCCAGCATGTTGTGTGTTTTTAAATGATCAATGATCCTACTTTTCAATAGTGATTCCATTAACTTGAGGACTACTGATGGTAAACTCACTGGCCTGTAATTGCCAGCTTCTACCTTGCTACCCTGATTGTGGATAGGTACAATATTAGCTGTCCACCAGTCATGGGGAACTTCTTCTGTTAGAAGAGATTGATTAAAAATATCAGTCAATGGTCCAAAAACTATACCTTGACGTTCTCTTAGAACTCTTGGATGAATACCATCAGGGCCCACTGCTGTATCAATCTTTAACCGAGCCAGCAAATTGCTACCTCTGTCTCCAGAAATCCTAAAAAATGAACCATCATTACTAGAACGAATATGATTTCCCAACCTATTATTGTTAGTATAATTTATTTCTGAGAAGACTGAACAAAAGTAATTTTTTAATGGTTTGCTACATGCAGGTCTCCCTTAACATAAGTGTTGTGCCCAGATCTGAAAGAATTTTTGCTTTCTATCACTAATGTACCTTAAAAAAGGTTTTTATCTCCTTTCTTAATAGATTTATCAATCCCCTCCTCTTTCTGTGCTTTGGCAGCACTGATAATGTGTTTGGCCTCCTTTTGTCTATTTTATACTCTTCTCTGTCAGCTACACCTTTTGTTTCCTTGAAACTCCTATATGGCTGATTTTTTTCTCCTTTACTATCCTACTTATCTCTTTAGTAAACCATATTGTGTTTTTCTTCCGTTTAGTCTTACTAATTTGCCTAACATAAAATAGTTGCCTCCAGGATGGTAGACTTTAACAGTGCCCACTGATTACTTACTCCTGCCGTTTTACTCCACCTTTCAACTCATTTTTTAGAAATTCATCCATTTAAGCAAAATTTGTCTTTGAAATCTAAAATGTTTGTTTTTGTATATGGTTTTTTTTTTTTTTATTTTATTATCAAACCAAAGACATTGGTGATCACTAGTGCCCAAATTTTCTCCCACCTCAACATTAGACAGTCGATCATTTGTCAGGACTAGGTCTAGAATATGATTGCCTCAGGTTGGACTTTTTACTGTTTTAACTGTTTTAGAGAAAGTACATTCAGTGCTTCCAGTATATCCTTGCTCTTGCTTGTAATAGCAGTTGGAGAATTCCAGTTAATGTCAGGCATGTTGAAGTCACACCATAATCAAAACCGCCCCCTTCATTACCAGTTTATGTTATCTTGTCAATAAACAAGTTATCATAATCTTCAGTCTGTCCTGGGGGTCTGTATATTACACCAATTTTAAGGGAAGGTCCCTCTCTGGTTGGAAGGCAGACCCAGAGGGTTTCGAGTATCTCATTTGTTTCTTGAATTAATCTTAGCCTTATGCTACTTTATTTTACCATATAATGGCAACTTCACCTCCTCTTTCCCCTACTTTGTCTTTCCCATATAGTGTATACCATGGTATAGTTATTTCCCAGTCATTTTGAAACCTTGAAGCACATCTCTGTAATTGCAACAAGGTCCAAGTTGTCCCTAGACATAAGAGCTGTCAGCTCACAAAGCCTGTTGCCAAAACTACGAGCATTACTGCACATGACATGACAAACATTGCTATCTACTGTTTTATTGTTACCACCAGAAACTTTAACTGAAGTGGCCACCCCATCAGCCCATTCCTTAGCAACAGTACAGAGAAGGGCAACCAAACTGATAAGAGGCATAGAGGATTACAGCTATGAGGAAAGATTAGAGGAACTGAATTTATATACTCTTTACATTTAGAGGAAAATAAATTTAAAGTGTTACTAAACCCACAACAATAAAATCAGTCTGTATATGCATTAAAGCATGATTGTTATACTCACTGTGGAACCTAAGGGGTTAATCCTCTGCATTGTGTAAAAAGGCTGTTTGATCCTTTCTACTCTGCCCCTCCTCTTGTTGAAATGTTCACCTGATACGGACTGAACCTGTGGTCACATGCACATGCTCAGTTTGGTGTGTATTGCTAGATAGTTTTTTTTTTTCTTGGGAGGGTGCATGTGATCAGCACAGAGCCAAACAGCACTTTCTTGACAGAGGGTCAGAGGTTTCATATCCTCCTAGAGCAGAAAGAAAAAAACTCCTCCTACAAGCTTTAAAAAAAAAACCAGTGCTCTGCTGAATTCACAAGACTGCTCTAACTTCTGATGAAAAAAAGGTGTTTAACAGTTTATATTTACTAAAATAATTGCATTTCCATATTGTGTATACTGTGGGAGAGCAGGTATAGTGAATGCAGGGTCCTGTGTTTAGTATCACTTTACTCTCCAATGGCCAGCTCAGTGGATTGCTTTAAAAAAAAGCCTGGATTCTTTCTTAGATACACAGAATATAACTGGATACTAACATTTATAGGTAAAGTTGATCCAGGGAATATCCGTTTGTCTCTCAGGGGATGAGGAAGGAATTTTTTCCCCTGCAGGAGCAAATTTGATCATGCTTTTGCTGGGTTTTTTTGCTTTCCTCTGGATTAACTCTAGGTGTAGGATTATAACTTCCTCCTGGGGACAGAAATGTTCCTCAACAATTACATCTCTGCCCCCATTTCTCAGTTTAAATACATGTCCAAAAAACTCCTAAATTCCATACTAAGAAGCTCAGTGCCCTTGTCTGAGGAATGCAGACCGTCTCTTTTGTACAGCTCAATGTCAGACCACCTGATAGCATCATCAGGAACATAACCAAAACCTTCAGCTTTGCACCAATCCTTTAACCAAACATTGAATTATGCTATACTTTCTCTCGTTGTCCATTATGGACAGGTATGACCTCTGAAAATGTAACAGTACAACCTAACTGTTGAAGATCCTGTCCAAAAAACTGAAAATTCCTCTATACAGAATAAAAATCATTCTGGGACAAATCATTTGTGCCTAGGTTCACATGAACATCAACAGTGCACTCTTCACTAGCTTTTTTGACAATTTTTTAAATACGCATTTTATCTCTCCTATCATTAGCACCTGCTAAACCTCTAACTTCTTTTGACACCTTCACATGATTTTCTAAAGAAACACTTCTTACAATTGAGTCGCCAACAAGATGCCTTCTCTTTTTAGGAGCCTGATCCACAACACTTGCCTGGAATGGAACCTCAGATAAAAACAATTACTTTTGGCAAAGCAATTTTTTTTTCTCAGGGTCCTCCTTCCTATGCTCACAATCAGCTACATTGCAACCTTTGCATCAGCTTTTAGCTCAGAAAGAACACTGTAAGAGTTATGCAGTGTCACACCAAAAGCTACATGTTTATGGTCTACAGGTCTCACTCTTCCTGACCCAACAGTTGTCCACACTGCCCTTCTCCTGTGCAGTCTTTGAGGAAGAGGTGGCTTTTTGCAAGGCAGCTCAACAGTACAGATTACCTTAGACAGCTGCCTGATCTCAGACTGCAGGGCACTAACCTGTGAATTTAGACAAGCAATGTCATCACGTAGGCTAGAAATCTGCATACAAATAGGACAGCATCCCAGCTTCCAAAAAGCACCATGAAAACCAAATGCCAAACAAGTACTGCACTGAACTAAAACAGACGTTTAAAAAATGTTTTTACTTAAATTCAAACAAAAGTACTGACCAAAGATGGTTGTCTGTTTCCAAACTCTTGCTGTTTTCTAACTACTGCTGTTCAAAGTATGTACTTTTGTTCTGCTGCACTTGAACTACTGCTGTTCAAACTATGCATTTTTGTCCTGCTGCACTTCTGTATAGCTGAACTTCCAATGAGCAAAGTCTACAGAGTAAACTCTACAGAGTTCCTTCCCCTCTTAAATACAACAGGTTACCTCTCTTACATATGCTAATTGATAACACCCAGTACTCAAAAGGTGCTCATTGATAACACCCAACACTCAGGATAGCAATATGATGGATGGGTGGGAGCTCTCTTGTTCTGGGAGAACATCATATGACATCCTCCCAATCTAGCTGTACATGCGCGCCTCCGGCGGCACACGGAGTGGCAATCACTGGTGCGCTGTGTCCCTCGGACACAGTGGATCACAGATCATGGTAAAGAGCCGATAATGTAGGCTCTACCATGTGATGAGCTGTGTCCAATCACAGCTGATCACATATAAACAGAAAATGTGGGTTATCGGCAGTCCTCTCCTCACGCTGACAGCAGAGGAGAGACGGTCAGCAGCATTTCTCAGAGGGGACATCTACATTGATAGATTATCAGTGCCTGATTATCAGTGCAGCCCCATCAGTGCTGCCTTTCAGTTCCCATTATTGCTGCTGATCAGTGCCCATCAATGCCACATATCAGTGCCCATCAGAACTGCCTTTTAGTGCACATTAGTGATGCCTGTCAATGCCCATTAGTGCCACCTATCAGTGCAGTCTATCAGTACTCATCAGTGCCAGTCAGTGTCACATATCAGTGCCCATCAGTGATGCCTGTCAATGCCCATTAGTGCTGCCTATCAATGCAGTCTATCAGTACCCATCAGTGCCACCTATCAGTGCCAGTCAGTGCCACCTATCAGTGCCAACTATTAGTGCCAGTCAGTGCCGCCTATATGTGCTGTCTCATCACACATCAGAGAAGGAGAAAAATTACTTTTTTACAAGTTTTATTACAGAAGCTAATAAAAACTTTTTTTTCAAAATTGACTTTTTTTTAGTCTGTTTAGCAAAAAATAATAAACCCAGTGATGATTAAATACCACCAAAAGAAAGCTCTATCTGTCTAAAAAAGCGCCCGGTAGGCAAGTTGTTAAACCCAACCAAGAAAACGGATCTCACTCAGCCTCAGTCAGATGTTCATTACTGCCTGTTGCAACTCCTTTACTTTTTATATTGTCCCCTTATAGAATCCTCATAGGGGTTGATTTCCTAAAAGGCAAATGGGCCGTTCAGTTTGCAAGGGAATTTTCCCCAGAGCTTAGTGAACATGGTGAAGTTTCACTTTGCAAATATCCAATCACATGCAAGAAAAAAAAAACAGCATTTTTGCTTGCATATGACTGGATGATGGAAGTCAGAAAAGTTCACAAAGCACAAAGAAGTTTTAACCATTTCCTACTCTATCCAAAACAAAAAAAGGTTTTGGCTATGCATACACTTTAAAAAACCTTGCATCAGACCACTATTGTGGATTCCTTTATTGGATATTACTGGATAATATCTGATGTCTATGTACAGTTCTTGGACTTTTGGACCCAAAAATGCATAAATGAGATCAAGAGTGTTTAACATTTCTTGTGCCACATGAAGCCATACTTAAAAGCTTTCCAAACTGCATATACTGTTTATAGCAGGCAGAAGCAGAGGAACCTTGTCCTATTGCTGAACCTAGAGAGTTCTAAGAACAAAAATCCCACTTCTCTTTATGGTTGTAATGGACCTGAATGAGATACAGCAAAAAAAACTGTCAAATAACAATACTGTACGTACATTAGCACTATAAAAATAGGCATTCTCCTACAAATGATCTATATGGTATGTTACAGAGTAGTTACTGATATCAATATGTGAATGTGTCAGTTTACATGGATGAGACAATCCATTTACCACTGGCATGGGTGATTAAAATGATCAGCTTTACCTTCAGTGTTACCTATAACTCTGTCTCCTCCTCTCCACTTCCTCTTTCTGTAGGGGTCCCTCAAGGTTCTGTCCTTGGACCCCTTCTCTTCTCCATCTACACCTCCTCCCTTGGTCACTTGATTAACTCCCATGGCTTTAAGTACCATCTCTATGCTTATGACACACAAATCTATCTTTCTACCCCTCACCTCACCCCTTCAGTCTCCTCTCGCATTACTAACCTACTAAGTGACATATCAGCATAAAATAAACTTATATATAAATATATATATAAAATCGAGCGCAGTATGAGGATGTAGATAGGGTAGCTGCTGGCACAAAAGGCACCTCGTGAACCTCCAGAGTAATGGTAAAATATGAAAGTGCAGCGCTAACTTAAACAATGATTACACATAAGATAGATCCCATTTGAATGTGGATCGGCAAAAAAGACGGCGTCAGTTCATCAGATGTGCTAAATACGTATACAGTCTCCAACACTTGAAGAGCCAGGGATAGTAGATATCAGAAATGATAAAGAAAAGCCAAGTAATGCACTGACCAGATAGCGCAAGTTAAAGCGCATGGGACATTTAAGACCTGTCCCTGGTACTCAGCCACTGTATCACTGGAGCAAGGCGGTGTCATCTATAGGGTGACCACTAGATGTCATCTGTCCGGATGGAAGCTGTGTCCAGCCACTGTGTTGATGGATCAGGTGGGTGTTGTCTGTAGGGTGACCACTAGATGTCATCGGTTCCAGGAGAAACTGTATCACGGATCCAGGGATGTCACTGCAGATGTGTTCTTGTTAGGCACAATCCCAGGACCTACTGGATTTACAGGCTCCCCAGAAATAAAGAGCCCGTGGAAAAAGGCCTCAAATAGTGTGATAACGTTTATTTAAAATTGAACAATCAGAAAAGAACTTACTTAGCAAAGGTACAGCTGCTTATAAACGGCCAGACCGGAGGTACATGTACATAAGATAAACATAGCTTGGCACTTCCCTAACGCGTATCGTGTAAGTACACATCATCTGATGATGTGTACTTACACGATACGCGTTAGGGAAGTGCCAAGCTATGTTTAACTTATGTACATGTACCTCCGGTCTGGCCGTTTATAAGCAGCTGTACCTTTGCTAAGTAAGTTCTTTCTGATTGTTCAATTTTAAATAAACGTTATCACACTATTTGAGGCCTTTTTCCACGGGCTCTTTATTTCTGGGGAGCCTGTAAATCCAGTAGGTCCCTGGATTGTGCCTAACAAGAACACATCTGCAGTGACATCCCTGGATCCTTGATACAGTTTCTCCTGGAACCGATGACATCTAGTGGTCACCCTACAGACAACACCCACCTGATCCATCAACACAGTGGCTGGACACAGCTTCCATCCGGACAGATGACATCTAGTGGTCACCCTATAGATGACACCGCCTTGCTCCAGTGATACAGTGGCTGAGTACCAGGGACAGGTCTTAAATGTCCCATGCGCTTTAACTTGCGCTATCTGGTCAGTGCATTACTTGACATATCAGCATGGATGTCACTCCACTTCCTCAAACTTAATCTTTCCAAAGCAGAGCTCATGCTATTCCCTTCAGCCCGTGCCCCCTCCCCTGACTTCTCCATCAAGATCAATAATACAACCATCAGTCCCTCCCCTCATGCCAGGGTACTAGGTGTAATCCTAGACTCCCATCTGTCCTTTCAGTCCCAAATCCAATCACTGTCCAAATCTTGTAGACTTCACCTCCGCAATATCTCTAAAGATACAACCATTCTTAACCTCGGAAACCACTAAGCAACTTATTCACTTCCTGGTTATCTCTCGTCTTGACTATTGTAACTCCCTCCTCATTGGCCTACCTCATCGGCAGGCTATCCCCTCTTCAGTCTATCATGAATGCAGCTGCCAGACTCATCCACCCTACTAACCGTTCTGTATCTGCCACCCCTCTCTGCCAATCCCAATCTCCACTGGCTTCCCATTGCCCAACAAATAAAATTCAAAACATTAACAATCACATATAAAACCATTTATAACTTTGCCCTGAATTACATCACCAATCTTTGTCTCCAAATAACACTCCCAAACCGTACTCTCCGCTGCTCCCACGACCTCTGCTCTCTAGCTCCTTTGTCTTCTCCTCCCATGCTCATCTCCAGGGACTTCTCCAGAGCCTTCCCCCATCCTCTGGAACTCTCTACCCCAATCTATCCGACTATTGCCTACTCTGCTCACTTTTAGACGATCCTGAAAACCTATTTCTTCAGGGAAGCCTATCCCGCATTCAGCTAATAACGGAATTTTCTATTCCTCCTATCAGTTCATCCTCCAAGTTTTTACCTTTTGTTAACCACCAGCCCCTCCCTCTTAGATTGTAAGCTCTTGTATTGAACTGTATTGCGCTGTATATGACTCCGTTATATTTCAAAGCGCTGAGCCATACTTTATGGGTGCTATATAAATTTTTTTTTTACCTATTAATAATAATCAGCTTTTAGTTATGTATGTAAAAACATTCTTCAAAGGTAAGTAGTTGGCTGTAACTGATTAGAAAGTGTGAGCTGGAGGTTTTGGTTTAAATTTGTTATTTTTAAAAATGTTAAAGTTTTAAAAACTCCCCTCCCCCCCGACCGACAAGCTACGTCCCTTGTGCCTCCCTTTTCTCCAGGTGGTGCCCTCTCTAAATTTGGAGGTGGTTACTAACCCCGGATCCCAGGGGGAAAAACTGAGGGAAAAAAAAGCCCAAAGAAAAAAAAACTGAGAGCCCCCAAATCTAAAGATTGATAAGCTAATTAATACTTTTCTTTTTGGGTTGACCCCCCATGCACACTGGGTGTTTTGATAATGCTGGAAACATAGTGTGTAAAATCACGTTAAAAAATTGGTTTTTCGCTTTTTTTTTGTATTTTTTTTATTCGTTTAGCTGTGTTTTTCTATGATTAGTGGCGTTTTCCCCTTTGTTTTGAGATTTTTTTTGGACCAAAAAAAAAAATTTTTTTTTTGGTTTTAAAATTTTTTTGGGGGTTAAAAAAAAAAATTCCCAAAAAAACCCCTCTTTTTCTTCAATTTTTTAGGGGGAAAAGTGTGTTCCATACGTTTAAATTTTACACTTCCAGTCAATTTGTGCAGGAAAAAAAGCAGCCGTCTACTTTTCGGCAATGGGGCCAGGAACGCAAGGGCTGACTAATATGATATTGACAACCCTTAACCCCACTTTTGTGTATTTTGGATGCCGAAAAAAAGCAACTGAAATACTTGTGTGTGAA
>CATNWA010013816.1:0-15114 GCA_951230385.1 Staurois parvus | reverse complement strand
TCAGCCTCGCCTCGTGATGGGGTCAGTCTGGTGTCAGCCTCGCCTCGTGATGGGGTCAGTCTGGTGTCAGCCTCGCCTCGTGATGGGGTCAGTCTGGTGTCAGCCTCACCTCGTGATCTGGTGTCAGCCTCGCCTCGTGATGGGGTCAGTCTGGTGTCAGCCTCGCCTCGTGATGGGGTCAGTCTGGTGTCAGCCTCGCCTCGTGATGGGTCAGTCTGGTGTCAGCCTCGCCTCGTGATGGGGGTGTCAGTCTGTGATGGGGTCAGTCAGCCTCACATCGTGATGGTGTCAGTCTGGTGTGTCAGCCTCGCCTCGTGATGGGGTCAGTCTGGTGTCAGCCTCGCCTCGTGATGGGGTCAGTCTGGTGTCAGCCTCGCCTCGTGATGGGGTCAGTCAGTCTGGTGTCAGCCTCGCCTCGTGATGGGGTCAGTCTGGTGTCAGCCTCGCCTCGTGATGGTGTCAGTCTGGTGTCAGCCTCGCCTCGTGATGGTGTCAGTCTGGTGTCAGCCTCGCCTCGTGATGGGGTCAGTCTGGTGTCAGCCTCGCCTCGTGATGGGGTCAGTCTGGTGTCAGCCTCGCATCATGATGGTGTCAGTCTGGTGTCAGCCTCGCCTCGTGATGGGGTCAGTCTGGTGTCAGCCTCGCCTCGTGATGGGGTCAGTCCGGTGTCAGCCTCGCCTCGTGATGGGGTCAGTCTGGTGTCAGAATCACATCATGATGGTGTCAGTCTGGTGTCAGCCTCGCGCCTCGTGATGGGGTCAGTCTGGTGTCAGCCTCGCCTCGTGATGGGGTGTCAGTCTGGTGTCAGCCTCGCCTAGTGATGGGGTCAGTCTGGTGTCAGCCTCGCCTCGTGATGGGGTCAGTCTGGTGTCAGCCTCTCACATCATGATGGGGTCAGTCTGGTCAGCCTCGCCTCGTGATGGGGTCAGTCTGGTGTCAGTCTCGCCTCGTGATGGGGTCAGTCAGTCTGGTGTCAGCCTCGCCTCGTGATGGGGTCAGTCTGGTGTCAGCCTCGCCTCGTGATGGGGTCAGTCTGGTGTCAGCCTCACGCCTCATGATGGTGTCAGTCTGGTGTCAGCCTCGCCTCGTGATGGGGTCAGTCTGGTGTCAGCCTCGCCTCGTGATGGGGTCAGTCTGGTGTCAGCCTCGCCTCGTGATGGGGTGTCAGTCTGGTGTCAGCCTCGCCTCGTGATGGGGTCAGTCTGGTGTCAGCCTCGCCTCGTGATGGGGTCAGTCTGGTGTCAGCCTCGCCTCGTGATGGGGTCAGTCTGGTGTCAGCCTCGCCTCGTGATGGGGTCAGTCTGGTGTCAGCCTCGCCTCGTGATGGGGTCAGTCTGGTGTCAGTCTCGGATGGGGTCAGTCTGGTGTCAGCGCCTCGTGATGGGGTCAGTCTGTCTCTGGTGTCAGCCTCACATCATGATGGTGTCAGTCTGGTGTCAGCCTCGCCTCGTGATGGGGTCAGTCTGGTGTCAGCCTCGCCTCGTGATGGGGTCAGTCTGGTGTCAGCCTCGCCTCGTGATGGGTCAGTCTGGTGTCAGCCTCGCCTCGTGATGGGGTCAGTCTGGTGTCAGCCTCGCCTCGTGATGGGGTCAGTCTGGTGTCAGCCTCGCCTCGTGATGGGGTCAGTCTGGTGTCAGCCTCGCCTCGTGATGGTGGTCAGTCTGGTGTCAGCCTCGCCTCGTGATGGGGTCAGTCTGGTGTCAGTCTCGCCTCGCCTCGTGATGGGGTCAGTCTGGTGTCAGCCTCAGCCTCGTGTGATGGTGTCAGTCTGGTGTCAGCCTCGCCTCGTGATGGGGTCAGTCTGGTGTCAGCCTCACATCATGATGGGTCAGTCTGGTGTGTCAGCCTCGCCTCGTGATGGGGTCAGTCTGGTGTCAGCCTCGCCTCGTGATGGGGTCAGTCTGGTGTCAGCCTCACACATCGTGATGGGGTCAGTCTGGGGTCAGCCTCGCCTCGTGATGGGGTCAGTCTGGTGTCAGTCTCGCCTCGTGATGGGGTCAGTCTGGTGTCAGCCTCGCCTCGTGATGGGGTCAGTCAGTCTGGTGTCAGCCTCGCCTCGTGATGGGGTCAGTCAGCCTCGCCTCGTGATGGGGTCAGTCTGGTGTCAGCCTCGCCTCGTGATGGGGTCAGTCTGGTGTCAGCCTCGCCTCGTGATGGGGTCAGTCTGGTGTCAGCCTCGCCTCGTGATGGGGTCAGTCTGGTGTCAGCCTCGCCTCGTGATGGGGTCAGTCTGGTGTCAGCCTCGCCTCAGCCTCGTGATGGGGTCAGTCTGGTGTCAGCCTCGCCTCGTGATGGGGTCAGTCTGGTGTCAGCCTCGCCTCGTGATGGGGTCAGGTGTCAGTGGTGTCAGCCTCGCCTCGTGATGGGGTCAGTCTGGTGTCAGCCTCACATCATGATGGTGTCAGTCAGTCTGGTGTCAGCAGCAGCCGCGCCTCGTGATGGGGTCAGTCTGGTGTCAGCCTCGCTCGCTCGTGATGGGGTCAGTCTGGTGTCAGCCTCGCCTCGTGATGGGGTCAGTCTGGTGTCAGCCTCGTCGCCTCGTGATGGGGTCAGTCTGGTGTCAGCCTCGCCTCGTGATGGGGTCAGTGTCTGGTGTCAGCCTCGCCTCGTGATGGGGTCAGTCTGGTGTCAGCCTCGCCTCGTGATGGGGTCAGTCTGGTGTCAGCCTCGCCTCGTGATGGGGTCAGTCTGGTGTCAGCCTCGCCTCGTGATGGGGTCAGTCTGGTGTCAGCCTCGCCTCGTGATGGGGTCAGTCTGGTGTCAGCCTCGCCTCGTGATGGGTCAGTCTGGTGTGTCAGCCTCGCCTCGTGATGGGGTCAGTCTGGTGTCAGCCTCGCCTCGTGATGGGGTCAGTCTGGTGTCAGCCTCGCCTCGTGATGGGGTCAGTCTGTGTCAGCCTCGCCTCGTGATGGGGTCAGTCTGGTGTCAGCCTCGCCGCCTCGTGATGGTGTCAGTCTGGTGTCAGCCTCGCCTCGTGATGGGGTCAGTCTGGTGTCAGCCTCAGCCTCTCGTGATGGGTCAGTCTGGTGTCAGCCTCACCTCATGATGGTGTCAGTCTGGTGTCAGCCTCGCCTCGTGATGGGGTCAGTCTGGTGTCAGGTCGCCTCGTGATGGGGTGGGGTCAGTCTGGTGTCAGCCTCGCCTCGTGATGGTGTCAGTCTGGTGTCAGCCTCGCCTCGTGATGGGGTCAGTCTGTGTCAGTCAGCCTCGCCTCGTGATGGGGTCAGTCTGGTGTCAGCCTCGCCTCGTGATGGGGTCAGTCTGGTGTCAGCCTCGCCTCGTGATGGGGTCAGTCTGGTGTCAGTCTCGCCTCGTGATGGGGTCAGTGGTGTCTGTCTGTCAGGTGTCAGCTCGCCATCGTGATGGGTCAGTCTGGTGTCAGCCTCAGCCTCGTGATGGGGTCAGTCTGGTGTCAGCCTCGCCTCGATGGGGTCAGTCTGGTGTCAGTCTGGTCAGTCTGTGGGTCAGGGTCTGGTGTCAGCCTCTCGTGATGGTCAGTCTGGTGTCAGCCTCGCCTCGTGATGGGGTCAGTCTGGTGTCAGCCTCGCCTCGTGATGGTGTCAGTCTGGTGTCAGCCTCGCCTCGTGATGGGGTCAGTCTGGTGTCAGCCTCACCGTGATGGGGTCAGTCTGGTGTCAGCCTCACATCGTGATGGTGTCAGTCTGGTGTCAGCCGCCTCTCGTGATGGGGTCAGTCTGGTGTCAGCCTCGCCTCGTGATGGGGTCAGTCTGGTGTCAGCCTCGCCTCGTGATGGGGTCAGTCTGGTGTCAGCCTCACATGATGGTGTCAGTCTGGTGTCAGCCTCGCTCGCCTCGTGATGGGGGTGTCAGTCTGGTGTGGGGTCAGTCTCAGCCTCGTGATGGGGTCAGTCTGGTGTCAGCCTCGCCTCATGATGGGGTCAGTCTGGTGTCAGTCTCGCCTCGTGATGGTGTCAGTCTGGTGTCAGCCTCGCCTCGTGATGGGGTCAGCTGGTGTCAGCCTCGCCTCGTGATGGGGTCAGTCTGGTGTCAGCCTCGCCTCGTGATGGGGTCAGTCTGGTGTCAGCCTCGCCTCGTGATGGGGTCAGTCTGGTGTCAGCCTCCTCGTGATGGGGTCAGTCTGGTGTCAGCCGCATCGTGTGATGGTGGTCAGTCTGGTGTCAGCCTCGCCTCGTGATGGGGTCAGTCTGGTGTCAGCCTCGCCTCGTGTGATGGGGTCAGTCTGGTGTCAGCCTCGCCTCGTGATGGGGTCAGTCTGTGTCAGCTCGGTGATGGGGTCAGGTGTCAGCCTCGTGATGGGGTCAGTCTGGTGTGTCAGCCTCGCCTCGTGATGGGGTCAGTCTGGTGTCAGCCTCGCCTCGTGATGGGGTCAGTCTGTCTGGTGTCAGTCAGCCTCGCATGGATGGTCAGTCTGGTGTCAGCCTCGCCTCGTGATGGGGTCAGTCTGGTGTCAGCCTCGCCTCGTGATGGGGTCAGTCTGGTGTCAGCCTCGCCTCGTGATGGGGTCAGTCTGGTGTCAGCCTCGCCTCGTGATGGGGTCAGTCTGGTGTCAGCCTCGCCTCGTGATGGGGTCAGTCTGGTGTCAGCCTCACCACGTGATGGGGTCAGTCAGTCTGGTGTCAGCCTCACATCGTGATGGTGTCAGTCTGGTGTCAGCCTCGCCTCGTGATGGGGTCAGTCTGGTGTCAGCCTCGCCTCGTGATGGGGTCAGTCTGGTGTCAGCCTCACATCGTGATGGTGTCAGTCTGGTGTCAGCCTCGCCTCGTGATGGGGTCAGTCTGGTGTGTCAGCCTCGCCTCGTGATGGGGTCAGTCTGGTGTCAGCCTCGCCTCGTGATGGGGTCAGTCTGGTGTCAGCCTCGCCTCGTGATGGGGTCAGTCTGGTGTCAGCCTCGCCTCGTGATGGGGTCAGTCTGGTGTCAGCCTCAGCCTCATGATGGGGTCAGTCTGGTGTCAGCCTCCTCGTGATGGGGTCAGTCTGGTGTCAGGTGTCAGCGCCTCGTGATGGTGTCAGTCTCTGTGTCAGCCTCACATCGTGATGGGGTCAGTCTGGTGTCAGCCTCGCCTCGTGATGGGGTCAGTCAGTCTGGTGTCAGCCTCGCCTCGTGATGGGGTCAGTCTGGTGTCAGCCTCGCCTCGTGATGGGGTCAGTCTGGTGTCAGCCTCACCTCGTGATGGGGTCAGTCTGGTGTCAGCCTCACATCATGATGGTGTCAGTCTGGTGTCAGCCTCGCCTCGTGATGGGGTCAGTCTGGTGTCAGTCTCACCTCATGTGATGGTGTCAGTCTGGTATCAGCCTCGCCTCGTGATGGGGTCAGTCTGGTGTCAGCCTCGCCTCGTGATGGGGTCAGTCTGGTGTCAGCCCTCGCCTCGTGATGGGGTCAGTCTGGTGTCAGCCTCGCCTCGTGATGGGGTCAGTCTGGTGTCAGCCTCGCCTCGTGATGGGGTCAGTCTGGTGTCAGCCTCACATCGTGATGGGGTGTCAGTCAGGGTGTCAGCCTCGCCTCGTGATGGGGTCAGTCTGGTGTCAGCCTCGCCTCGTGATGGTGGTCAGTCTGGTGTCAGCCTCGCCTCGTGATGGTGTCAGTCTGGTGTCAGCCTCGCCTCGTGATGGGGTCAGTCTGGTGTCAGCCTCACATCATGATGGGGTCAGTCTGGTGTCAGCCTCGCCTCGTGATGGGTCAGTCTGGTGTCAGCCTCGCCTCGTGATGGGGTCAGTCTGGTGTCAGCCTCGCCTCGTGATGGGGTCAGTCTGGTGTCAGCCTCGCCTCGTGATGGGGTCAGTCAGTCTGGTGTCAGCCTCGCCTCGTGATGGGGTCAGTCTGGTGTCAGCCTCGCCTCGTGATGGGGTCAGTCTGGTGTCAGCCTCTCGCCTCGTGATGGGGTCAGTCTGGTGTCAGCCTCGCCTCGTGATGGGTCAGTCTGGTGTCAGCCTCGCCTCGTGATGGGGTCAGTCTGTCAGCCTCGCCTCGTGATGGGGTCAGTCTGGTGTCAGCCTCGCCTCGTGATGGGGTCAGTCTGGTGTCAGCCTCGCCTCGTGATGGGGTCAGTCTGGTGTCAGTCTCAGCCTCGCCTCGTGATGGGGTCAGTCTGGTGTCAGCTCGCCTCGTGATGGGGGGTCAGTCTGGTGTCAGCTCGCGCTCGTGATGGGGTCAGTCTGGTGTCAGTCAGCCTCGCCTCGTGATGGGGTCAGTCTGGTGTCAGCCTCGTCGTGATGGGTCAGTCTGGGTGTCAGCCTCGCCTCTGATGGGGTCAGTCAGTCTGTGTGTCAGCCTCGCCTCGTGATGGGGGGGTCAGTCTGGTGTCAGCCTCGCCTCGTGATGGGGTCAGTCTGGTGTCAGCCTCGCCTCGCCGTGATGGGGTCAGTCAGTCTGGTGTCAGCCTCGCCTCGTGATGGGGTCTCAGTCTGGTGTCAGCCTCGCCTCGTGATGGGGTCAGTCTGGTGTCAGCCTCGCCTCGTGATGGGGTCAGTCTGGTGTCAGCCTCGCCTCGTGATGGGGTCAGTCTGGTGTCAGCCTCGCATCGTGATGGGGTCAGTGTGTCAGCCTCCCTCGTGATGGGGTCAGTCTGGTGTCAGCCTCAGCCTCGTGATGGGGGTCAGTCTGGTGTCAGCCTCGCCTCGTGATGGGGTCAGTCTGGTGTCAGCCTCGCCTCGTGATGGGGTCAGTCTGGTGTCAGCCTCGCCTCGTGATGGGGTCAGTCTGGTGTCAGCCTCGCCTCGTGATGGGGTCAGTCTGGTGTCAGCCTCGCCTCGTGATGGGTCAGTCTGGTGTCAGCCTCGCCTCGTGATGGGGTCAGTCTGGTGTCAGCCTCGCCTCGTGATGGGGTCAGTCTGGTGTCAGCCTCGCCTCGATGGGGTCAGTCTGGTGTCAGCCTCGCCTCGTGATGGGGTCAGTCTGGTGTCAGCCTCGCCTCGTGATGGGGTCAGTCTGGTGTCAGCCTCGCCTCGTGATGGGGTCAGTCTGGTGTGGGGTCAGCCTCGCAGCCTCGCCTCGTGATGGGGTCAGTCTGGTGTCAGCCTCGCCTCGTGATGGGGTCAGTCTGGTGTCAGCCTCGCATCGTGATGGGGTCAGTCTGGTGTCAGCAGTCTCGCCTCGTGATGGGGTCAGTCTGGTGTCAGCCTCGCCGTGATGGGGTCAGTCTGGTGTCAGCCTCGCCTCGTGATGGGGTCAGTCTGGTGTCAGCCTCGCCTCGTGATGGGGTCAGTCTGGTGTCAGCCTCGCCTCGTGATGGGGTCAGTCTGGTGTCAGCCTCGCCTCGTGATGGGGTCAGTCTGGTGTCAGCCTCGCCTCGATGGGGTCAGTCTGGTGTCAGCCTCGCCTCGTGATGGGGTCAGTCTGGTGTCAGCCTCGCCTCGTGATGGGGTCAGTCTGTCAGTCAGCCTCCTCGCCTCGTGATGGGGTCAGTCTGGTGTCAGCCTCGCCTCGTGATGGGGTCAGTCTGGTGTCAGCCTCGCCTCGTGATGGGGTCAGTCTGGTGTCAGCCTCGCCTCGTGATGGGGTCAGTCTGGTGTCAGCCTCGCCTCGTGATGGGGTCAGTCTGGTGTCAGCCTCACATCCTCGTGATGGGGTCAGTCTGGTGTCAGCCTCGCCTCGTGATGGGGTCAGTCTGTCGTGTCAGCCTCCTCGCCTCGTGATGGGGTCAGTCTGGTGTCAGCCTCGCCTCGATGGGGTCAGTCTGGTGTCAGCCTCGCCTCGTGATGGGGTCAGTCTGGTGTCAGCCTCGCCTCGTGATGGGGTCAGTCTGTCTGGTGTCAGCCTCGCCTCGTGATGGGGTCAGTCTGGTGTCAGCCTCGCCTGATGGGGTCAGTCTGGTGTCAGCCTCGCCCTCATGATGGGGTCAGTCTGGTGTCAGCTCTCCTCGTGATGGTGTCAGTCTGGTGTCAGCCTCGCCTCGTGATGGGTCAGTCTGGTGTCAGCCTCGCCTCGTGATGGTGTCAGTCTGGTGTCAGCCTCGCCTCGTGATGGGTCAGTCTGGTGTCAGCCTCGCCTCGTGATGATGGGGTCAGTCTGGTGTCAGCCTCGCCTCGTGATGGGGTCAGTCTGGTGTCAGCCTCGCCTCGTGATGGGGTCAGTCTGGTGTCAGCCTCGCCTCGTGATGGGTCAGTCAGTCTGGTGTCAGCCTCGCCTCGTGATGGTGTCAGTCTGGTGTCAGCCTCTCAGCCTCGCCTCGTGATGGGGTCAGTCTGGTGTCAGCCTCGCCTCGTGATGGGGTCAGTCTGGTGTCAGCCTCGCCTCGTGATGGGGTCAGTCTGGTGTCAGCCTCGCCTCGTGATGGTGTCAGTCTGGTGGTCAGCCTCGCCCTCGTGATGGGGTCAGTCTGGTGTCAGCCTCGCCTCGTGATGGGGGGTCAGTCTGGTGTCAGCCTCACATCATGTGATGGGGTCAGTCTGGTGTCAGCCTCGCCTCGTGATGGGGTCAGTCTGGTGTCAGCCTCGCCTCGTGATGGGGTCAGTCTGGTGTCAGCCTCGCCTCGTGATGGGGTCAGTCTGGTGTCAGTCAGCTCGCCTCGTGATGGGGTCAGTCTGGTGTCAGCCTCGCCTGATGGGGTCAGTCTGGTGGTCAGCCTCGCCTCGTGATGGGGTCAGTCTGGTGTCAGCCTCGCCTCGTGATGGGGTCAGTCTGGTGTCAGCCTCGCCTCGTGGTGGTCAGCCTCAGTCTGGTGTCAGCCTCAGCCTCCTCGTGTGATGGGGTCAGTCTGGTGTCAGTCAGTCCTCGCCTCGTGATGGGGTCAGTCTGGTGTCAGCCTCGCCTCGTGATGGGGTCAGTCTGGTGTCAGTCAGCCTCAGCCTCGCCTCGTGATGGGGTCAGTCTGGTGTCAGCCTCGCCTCGTGATGGGGTCAGTCTGGTGTCAGCCTCGCCGTGATGGGGTCAGTCTGGTGTCAGCCTCGCCTCGTGATGGGGTCAGTCTGGTGTCAGCCTCGCCTGTGATGGGGTCAGTCTGGTGTCAGCCTCGCCTCGTGATGGGGTCAGTCTGGTGTCAGCCTCAGCACTCTGATGATGGTGTCAGTCTGTCTGGTGTCAGCCTCGCCTCTGGTCGATGTGATGGGTCAGTCTGGTGTCAGCCTCGCCTCGTGATGGGGTCAGTCTGGTGTCAGTCTCGCCTCGCCTCGTGATGGGGTCAGTCTGGTGTCAGCCTCATCGTGATGGGGTGGTCAGTCTGGTGTCAGTCAGCCTCGCCTCGTGATGGGGTCAGTCTGTGGTGTCAGCCTCGCCTCGTGATGGGGTCAGTCTGGTGTCAGCCTCGCCTCGTGATGGGGTCAGTCTGGTGTCAGTCAGCCTCGCCTCGTGATGGGGTCAGTCTGGTGTGTCAGCCTCGCCTCGTGATGGGGTCAGTCTGGTGTCAGCCTCGCCTCGTGATGGTGTCAGTCTGGTGTCAGCCTCGCCTCGTGATGATGGTCAGTCAGGTGTCAGCCTCGCCTCGTGTGATGGGGTCAGTCTGGTGTCAGCCTCGCCTCGTGATGGGGTCAGTCAGTCTGGTGTCAGCCTCGCCTCGTGATGGGGTCAGTCAGCTGGTGTCAGCCTCGCCTCGTGATGGGGTCAGTCTGGTGTCAGCCTCGCCTCGTGATGGGGTCAGTCTGGTGTCAGCCTCGCCTCGTGATGGGGTCAGTCTGGTGTCAGCCTCGCCTCGTCGTGATGGGGTCAGTCTGGTGTCAGCCTCGCCTCGTGATGAGTCTGGTGTCAGTCCTCGCCTCGTGATGGTGGGTGTCAGTCTGGTGTCAGCTCGCCTCGTGATGGGGTCAGTCTGGTGTCAGCCTCGCCTCGTGTGATGGTCAGTCTGGTGTCAGCCTCGCCTCGTGATGGTGTCAGTCTGGTGTCAGCCTCGCCTCGTGATGGGGTCAGTCTGGTGTCAGCCTCGCCTCGTGATGGGGTCAGTCTGGTGTCAGCCTCGCCTCGTGATGGGGTCAGTCTGGTGTCAGCCTCGCCTCGTGATGGGGTCAGTCTGGTGTCAGCCTCACTCATGATGGGGTCAGTCTGGTGTCAGCCTCGCCTCGTGATGGGGTCAGTCTGGTGTCAGCTCGCCTCGTGATGGGGTCAGTCTGGTGTCAGCCTCGCCTCGTGATGGGGTCAGTCAGTCTGGTGTCAGCCTCACATCGTGATGGGGTCAGTCTGGTGTCAGCCGCCTCTCGTGATGATGGGGTCAGTCTGGTGTCAGCCTCGCCTCGTGATGGGGTCAGTCTGGTGTCAGCCTCGCCTCGTGATGGGGTGTCAGTCTGGTGTCAGCCTCGCCTCGTGATGGGGTCAGTCTGGTGTCAGCCTCGCCTCGTGATGGGGTCAGTCTGGTGTCAGCCTCGCCTCGTGATGGGGTCAGTCTGGTGTCAGCCTCGCCTCGTGATGGGGTCAGTCTGGTGTCAGCCTCAGCCTCGTGATGGGGGGTCAGTCTGGTGTCAGCCTCATCATGTGATGGGGTCAGTCTGGTGTCAGCCTCGCCTCGTGATGGGGTCAGTCTGGTGTCAGCCTCGCCTCGTGATGGTGTCAGTCTGGTGTCAGCCTCACCTCGTGATGGGGTCAGGTGGTGTCAGCCTCGCCTCGTGATGGGGTCAGTCTGGTGTCAGCCTCGCAGCTCGTGATGGGGTCAGGGGTCAGGTGTGGTGTCAGCCTCGCTCTCGTGATGGGGGTCAGTCTGGTGTCAGCCTCGCCTCGTGATGGGGTCAGTCTGGTGTCAGCCTCGCCTCGTGATGGGGTCAGTCTGGTGTCAGCCTCGCCTCGTGATGGGGTCAGTCTGGTGTCAGCCTCACCTCGTGATGGGGTCAGTCTGGTGTCAGCCTCGCCTCGTGATGGGGTCAGTCTGGTGTCAGCCTCGCCTCGTGATGGGGGTCAGTCTGGTGTCAGCCTCGCCTCGTGATGGGGTCAGTCTGGTGTCAGCCTCGCCTCATGATGGGTCAGTCTGGTGTCAGCCTCGCCTCGTGATGGGGTCAGTCTGGTGTCAGCCTCGCCTCGTGATGGGGTCAGTCTGGTGTCAGCCTCGCCTCGTGATGGTCAGTCAGTTGGTGTCAGCCTCGCCTCGTGATGGTGTCAGTCTGGTGTCAGCCTCGCCTCGTGATGGGTCAGTCTGGTGTCAGCCTCGCCTCGTGATGGGGTCAGTCTGGTGTCAGCCTCGCCTCGTGATGGGGTCAGTCTGGTGTCAGTCCTCAGCCTCGTGATGGGGTCAGTCTGGTGTCAGCCTCGCCTCGTGATGGGGTCAGTCTGGTGTCAGCCTCGCCTCGTGATGGGGTCAGTCTGGTGTCAGCCTCGCCTCGTGATGGGGTCAGTCTGGTGTCAGTCGCCTCGTGATGGGTCAGTCTGGTGTCAGCCTCGCCTCGTGATGGGGTCAGTCTGGTGTCAGTCAGCCTCGCCTCGTGATGGTCAGTCAGTCTGGTGTCAGCCTCGCCTCGTGATGGGGTCAGTCAGTCTGGTGTCAGCCTCGCCTCGTGATGGGGTCAGTCTGGTGTCAGCCTCGCCTCGTGATGGGGTCAGTCTGGTGTAGCCTCGCCTCGTGATGGGTGTCAGTCTGGTGTCAGCCTCGCCTCGTGATGGGGTCAGTCTGGTGTCAGCCTCGCCTCGTGATGGGGTCAGTCTGGTGTCAGCCTCGCCTCGTGATGGGGTCAGTCTGGTGTCAGCCTCGCCTCGTGATGGGGTCAGTCTGGTGTCAGCCTCGCCTCGATGATGGTCAGTCTGTGTCAGTCCTCGCCTCGTGATGGGGTCAGTCTGGTGTCAGCCTCGCCTCGTGATGGGGTCAGTCTGGTCAGTCAGCCTCGCCTCGTGATGGGGTCAGTCTGGTGTCAGCCTCGCCTCGCCTCGTGTGATGGGGTCAGTCTGGTGTCAGCCTCGCCTCGTGATGGGGTCAGTCTGGTGTCAGCCTCGCCTCGTGATGGGGTCAGTCAGTGGTGTCAGCCTCGCCTCGTGATGGGGTCAGTCTGGTGTCAGTCAGCCTCGCCTCGTGATGGGGTCAGTCTGGTGTCAGCCTCGCCTCGTGATGGGGTCAGTCTGGTGTCAGCCTCGCTCTCGTGATGGGGTCAGTCTGGTGTCAGCCTCGCCTCGTGATGGTGGGTGTCAGTCTGGTGTCAGCCTCGCCTCGTGATGGGTCAGTCTGGGTGTCAGCCTCGCCTCGTGATGGGGTCAGTCTGGTGTCAGCCTCGCCTCGTGATGGGGTCAGTCTGGTGTCAGCCTCGCCTCGTGATGGGGTCAGTCTGGTGTCAGCCTCGCCTCGTGATGGGGTCAGTCTGGTGTCAGCCTCGCCTCGTGATGGGGTCAGTCTGGTGTCAGCCTCGCCTCGTGATGGGGTCAGTCTGGTGTCAGCCTCGCCTCCTCGTGATGGTGTCAGTCTGGTGTCAGCCTCGCCTCGTGATGGGGTCAGTCTGGTGTCAGCCTCGCCTCGTGATGGGGTCAGTCTGGTGTCAGCCTCGCCTCGTGATGGTGTCAGTCTGGTGTCAGCCTCGCCTCGTGATGGTGTCAGTCTGGTGTCAGCCTCGCCTCGCCTCGTGATGGGGTCAGTCTGGTGTCAGCCTCACTCGTGATGGGGTCAGTCTGGTGTCAGCCTCGCCTCGTGATGGGGTCAGTCTGGTGTCAGCCTCGCCTCGTGATGGGGTCAGTCTGGTGTCAGCCTCGCCTCGTGATGGGGTCAGTCTGGTGTCAGCCTCGCCTCGTGATGGGGTCAGTCTGGTGTCAGCTCGTGTGATGGGTCAGTCAGTCTGGTGTCAGCCTCGCCTCGTGATGGGGTCAGTCTGGTGTCAGCCTCGCCTCGTGATGGTGTCAGTCTGGTGTCAGCCTCGCCTCGTGATGGGGTCAGTCTGGTGTCAGCCTCGCCTCGTGATGGGGTCAGTCTGGTGTCAGCCTCGCCTCATGATGGGGTCAGTCTGGTGTCAGCCTCGCCTCGTGATGGGGTCAGTCTGGTGTCAGCCTCGCCTCGTGATGGGGTCAGTCTGGTGTCAGCCTCGCCTCATGATGGGGTCAGTCTGGTGTCAGCCTCGCCTCGTGATGGGGTCAGTCTGGTGTCAGCCTCGCCTCGTGATGGGGTCAGTCTGGTGTCAGCCTCGCCTCGTGATGGGGTCAGTCTGGTGTCAGCCTCGCCTCGTGATGGGTCAGTCTGGTGTCAGCCTCGCCTCGTGATGGTGTCAGTCTGGTGTCAGCCTCGCCTCGTGATGGGGTCAGTCTGGTGTCAGCCTCGCCTCGTGATGGGGTCAGTCTGGTGTCAGCCTCGCCTCGTGATGGGGTCAGTCAGTCTGGTGTCAGCCTCGCCTCGTGATGGGGTCAGTCTGGTGTCAGCCTCGCCTCGTGATGGGGTCAGTCTGGTGTCAGCCTCGCCTCGTGATGGGGTCAGTCTGGTGTCAGCCTCGCCTCGTGATGGGGTCAGTCTGGTGTCAGCCTCGCCTCGTGATGGGGTCAGTCTGGTGTCAGCCTCGCCTCGTGGGGTCATGGGGTCAGTCTGGTGTCAGCCTCACATCATGATGGTGTCAGTCTGGTCTGTGTCAGCCTCGCCTCGTGATGGGGTCAGTCTGGTGTCAGCCTCGCCTCGTGATGGGGTCAGTCTGGTGTCAGCCTCGCCTCGTGATGGGGTCAGTCTGGTGTCAGCCTCGCCTCGTGATGGGGTCAGTCTGGTGTCAGCCTCGCCTCGTGATGGGGTCAGTCTGGTGTGTCAGCCTCGCCTCGTGATGGGGTCAGTCTGGTGTCAGCCTCGCCTCGTGATGGGGTCAGTCTGGTGTCAGTCAGCCTCGCCTCGTGATGGGGTCAGTCTGGTGTCAGCCTCGCCTCGTGATGGGGTCAGTCTGGTGTCAGCCTCGCCTCGTGATGGGGTCAGTCTGGTGTCAGCCTCGCCTCGTGATGGGGTCAGTCTGGTGTCAGCCTCACCCTCGTGATGGGTCAGTCTGGTGTCAGCCTCTCGCTCGTGATGGGTCAGTCTGGTGTCAGCCTCCCGTGATGGGTGATCTGGTGTCAGCCTCGCCTCGTGATGGTGTCAGTCAGTCTGGTGTCAGCCTCGCCTCGTGATGGGGTCAGTCTGGTGTCAGCCTCGCCTCGTGATGGGGTCAGTCTGGTGTCAGCCTCGCCTCGTGATGGGGTCAGTCTGGTGTCAGCCTCGCCTCGTGATGGGTGTCAGTCTGGTGTCAGCCTCGCCTCGTGATGGGGTCAGTCTGGTGTCAGCCTCGCCTCGTGATGGGGTCAGTCTGGTGTCAGCCTCACTCGTGATGGGGTCAGTCTGGTGTCAGCAGCCTCGCCTCGTGATGGTGTCAGTCTGGTGTCAGCCTCGCCTCGTGATGGGGTCAGTCTCAGTCTGGTGTCAGCCTCGCCTCGTGATGGGGTCAGTCTGGTGTCAGCCTCGCCTCGTGATGGGGTCAGTCTGGTGTCAGCCTCGCCTCGTGATGATGGGGTCAGTCTGGTGTCAGCCTCGCCTCGTGATGGTGGGTCAGTCTGGTGTCAGCCTCGCCTCGTGATGGGGTCAGTCTGGTGTCAGCCTCGCCTCGTGATGGGGTCAGTCTGGTGTCAGCCTCGCCTCGTGATGGGGTCAGTCTGGTGTCAGCCTCGCCTCATGATGGTGTCAGTCTGGTGTCAGCCTCGCCTCGTGATGGGTCAGTCAGTCTGGTGTCAGCCTCGCCTCGTGATGGGGTCAGTCTGGTGTCAGCCTCGCCTCGTGATGGGGTCAGTCTGGTGTCAGCCTCACATCTGATGGGGTCAGTCTGGTGTCAGCTGTCAGCCTCGCCTCGTGATGGGGTCAGTCTGGTGTCAGCCTCGCCTCGTGATGGGTGTCAGTCTGGTGTCAGCCTCGCCTCGTGATGGGGTCAGTCTGGTGTCAGCCTCGCCTCGTGATGGGGTCAGTCTGGTGTCAGCCTCGCCTCGTGATGGGTCAGTCTGGTGTCAGCCTCGCCTCGTGATGGGGTCAGTCTGGTGTCAGCCTCGCCTCGTGATGGTGGTCAGTCTGGTGTCCGCGCCTCGTGATGGGGTCAGTCTGGTGTCAGCCTCGCCTCGTGATGGGGTCAGTCTGGTGTCAGCCTACCTCGTGATGGGGTCAGTCTGGTGTCAGCCTCGCCTCGTGATGGGGTCAGTCTGGTGTCAGCCTCGCCTCGTGATGGGTCAGTCTGGTGTCAGCCTCGCATCATGATGGGGTCAGTCTGGTGTCAGCCTCGCCTCATGATGGGTCAGTCTGGTGTCAGCCTCGCCTCGTGA
>CATNWA010013814.1:0-26259 GCA_951230385.1 Staurois parvus | reverse complement strand
TTCACAAGATTGCTAATTTTTTACCTAAACCTCTCTCAGATCTTTAAAAATTTTAGTTAAAAGGGGTTTTAGACTCTAAAAAACAAGCCATTAAAACTATAAAAAAGTTTAGCAATTTGCGGGTATTCAGAAGCCATTTTAGGAGGCTTCAAGAGGATTTGAGCCAATAGCAGTAGACCAGAGTTAGCAAGCTATCAATTTTTCAACAGGTAAGCTGACACTCTCTAATTTCCCCACTGCACTGCTGTTACTGCCAAACAGATATGCACATTGCCAGTTTATCTTACATATTTCTTGTGTTCTTGATTTGCTTAAAGTTGGGTTTCTAAAGCCTAAACATTTTTTTCCTTAATACATTTCCTTGGCATTTAAGGCAAATAACGTTTTCGGCATCCGTTTTGGCCCCCATCCACCCCCCCCTTTTAACTACCTGAGCCCTCATTCGATCCTGCAGCTCTGCTCTACCCTCACTTCAATGGTCTCACTGGCTTTGCTCTGGGGCAACCGTGAGGGCCACTGGCACCTGCTGCTGTCAATCAAAGCCCAATGGACAAGGAAGTGGGCCATTAGTCCCGATGTCTGTGTCAATAGAGGCCAGCCGCGGGGCTCTGGAGCGAGCATGCACAGCGTGCACTCATGGGAAACGGCTTCACATATTAATTATTATACAGTAATTTATATAGGCCGCTAAAAGGTTTTGCTCAGCGCTGTACATTATAGGTGGGGGGACAGAACATGAGACAATACAGTAACAAAACAAAACACAAGGGGTTCAAGGGCCCTGCTCTTTTTCGAGGCTTACAATCTAGGAGTTGGGGCACTTGACATAAAGAAGGAACCAGGAGCGCTAACGGGGGGACTTGAGACGAGGAGATTTGGGGGCGTCGCTCTGTGCAATTCCATTGCACAGAGCAGGTAAGTATAAAGATGTTTGTTATTTTAAAAAATGTTTACAATCACTTTAACATTAAAGCCCAATTGAAACCCTATTTTTTTTTTTCTTTTTCTTTAATTGTAGTGCAGTCAGGCTGCATATAATCTAGTAAATGTCTGCTGTTTTAACCCCAATTTTTATCTCGAATCAATAGTGTTGCTCAGGGAGTGAAAGTGTTGTTGAGACAGTATTCAGGGAGTGTGTGTCTACACTTTGAGAACGATCAGTCAGGCTCTCCTATGTGGCTGTCAACACAGGTTTTTTGAAGTCATACGCAACAGCTAAAAAAAGTACAAACTTTTCATATTTGTACAGCCCGAAAACAGCATAATAATTAAGAAGCTAAAAAAAAAACCCAAATACAATAATGTTTAACAAAGGAGGTCTAAAGATCGAGTGATGACATGCAAATTACAGTAAATCAGTTACCAATCAAAACTATAATCTCACAATTTTGTGACTCCAGTGAACTATTATTATTATTATTATACAGTATTTATATAGCGCCAATGGTTCGATCAGTGCTGTACATTACAAAGGGGGACAGAACATGTGACAGAACAATACCAATACAATGCAAAACAATGAGGGGATCGAGGCCCTGCTCTTTCCAGCTTACAATCTAGGAGGTTGGGGATAGTGGTACAGGAGGAGATAGCTGTGGGGGGATGGAGTGGTAGGAAGAGTGGAGGAGGTCGGCAAGTTAGCAGGGGGGGGGTAGGCTTCCCTGAAGAGATGGGTTTCAGCGTGCGCCTAAAGGAGAGGAGAGTAGGTGATAATCTGATGGGTTGGGGCAGGGAGTTCCAGAGGATGGATGACACCCTGGAGAAGTCCTGGAGGCGGGCATGGAGGAGGAGACCAGGGGAACTAGAGAGAATGAGGTCTTGTGAGGAGCGGAGTGTGCGTGCTGGGCGGTACTTGGATATTAGGTCAGTGATGTAGTATGGGGCAGTATGGTGGACAGCTTTGTACGTCAGTGTTAGGATTTTAAAAATTTGATCTGTTGCGCAATCGGAAGCCAGTGGAGGGATTGGCAGAGGGGGGGTGGCGGAGATGGAGCGATTGGAAAGGTGAATGAGTCTGGCAGCCGTATTCAGGATCGACTGAAGCGGGGATAGCCAGCGGCGAGGCAGGCCAGTGAGGAGGGAGTTGCAGTAGTCGAGTCGTGATATGATGAGGGAGTGGATGAGCTGTTTAGTGGTTTCTGGGGTTAGGAACGTGCAGATTTTGGCGATGTTGCGGAGGTGGAGTCTGCACGAGTTTGTTAAAGATTGGACTTGGGGCTGGAAGGATAGGTTGGAGTCCAGAATGACACCAAGTACTCTGGCCTGTGGGGTGGGTTTGGTGGTGCCAATGTTGGACATGATGGAGAAGTCAATGGGGGGGGGGGGGGGTGGTGTGCGGGCTGGGGGGGGAAGACAAGAAACTCGGTTTTGGAGAGGTTCAGTTTAAGGAAGTGGAGTGACATCCAGTCTGATATGTAGCTCAGTAGGTGTGTGATTCGGGCGGAGACTGAGGGGGTGAGGTGGGGGGTTGAGAGATAGATTTGTGTGTCGTCGGGCATATAGGTGGTAGTTGAAGCCGTGGGAGTGTATGAGTTGGCCAAGGGAGGAGGTGTAGATGGAGAAGAGAAAGGGCCTGAGGACAGAGCCTTGAGGGACCCCAACAGAGAGGGGGAGTGAGGGGGAGGTGGTAGCATTATAGGTAACGCTGAAAGAGTGTTGTGAGAGGTAGGATGAGAGCCAGGAGAGAGCAAAATCTCTGAGGCCGGGAACTAGATCATGATTGGTTGTTACAGGTTATTGTACTGTACATTCCCACTGATCTTTGTACATTCTGAATGAAACGGAGTAAAAATAGTATTTTTATAGTACTGCACAATTCTTTCTCAATAGGTGCAATCAGCTAGGTTGCATGCTGAACAAAATATCTGCTCATATGTATTTATTAGATATTACCAAAAGCAAAGCATAAACCTTGCAAATATCTATCTGCTAAAAAACACTTAGCTACTATATATATTGATAACTGTATACAATGGTTGTTTATATAGTGTTGGGAAATATCATGTTTTATCTGCCCTGTTATTGGTACGTGTCTGCATAATGAGTTTACATGAGAATGGCTGAACAGCTCCGGCATAGGCACTTGTATGTCTCTTGGGAAAATATAGATTCATTGACTAAAATATGCTCCACTTTGTCTTAATCCGATTTACTTAGAGGGATTTTTGCAGAAAACTGTGGTGATATTCCCTTGGTAGTAGATGTGTACTATCGACACACAAGGGCCGGTAAGTGCTACTGTTCAGTTCCTGTTACACAAATTGGATCCTTACTGGCAGTTGCAGAAAGGTCAGGGTCAAAACTGTATATAATGTTTCTCACACATAGATCTTATGGAGTGCAGCCAAATGCCAAGTGGAGAAATGACTACTGATCGCTGACCAAGATCTACAGCCCAATGCATTGTTTTCTATGGATTGGTCAGTCATGAGGCACCTACATCATTTTTGGAAATCCTGAAGAGCACAGGTATTATTTCATTTAACTACTGGTCAACTACATAGCTATAGATGTAAGTGCTGGCACTACGAATACTTTGCCCATGCACTTGGTTTTTTTTTTCTACTTACATATGGAACATGAGCACACATTCATTTTGTTCTGATCACACAATGGTCATTGTCCCACTCTCTAGTACAGCTTGCTTCTGGTGAAAGAAGCAACTCATGTTTACAGAAGACATTTACAGAATGTTACATTTCCATGGTCTCTCTATAGACTGGCATGGGCAGCCATCTCTAGGCGGTCTTGCGTTTAAATCTTAAGCCTTGCCAAATAATATCCATAGTGAATATGTACCATAATATAGCAGTATATACAGTATTCCTCATTTTGGAAACACTGCTTCAAAGCTAAATTTTAGGTAGTGTGGGGTTAGCTCAGGTGGGGGATCTCCTTCCCTGGGACAAAGGTAGACCGCACAGCAGGCTTTCGTCAAAATCTGACTGGATGTCAGTTTTATTAAAAAGGTTTGCAAGAAATATCAAAATAAACAAAACATCAAAATAAACCCTTGCCATCCAGGCACTAACTAAACAGCAGATGATTCCTCTCTCAGAGGTGAAGGGCTTCTCCCTGTCACCAAAACAAAGTAACAGCAAACCTTTTCTTGCAGGTATAGTCCATACACACAGCTCTCTCAGAACACCTCTCTGAGTCCCAGGCCACGAGCAACTCCTTGCTCCAGCCCTGCCTTATTTATACCACCTGTTGGTGGTCATCAGTGGAGCCCAAACTCTGGTCCGGACCCACCTGCTTAACTGTGGCCCCGAAAACCCGGAGTGGACTCCACCTAAACGGTCAGGTATGAGCATATGCGAGGTGACACATAGCGTCCCTCTATCACCTCGCCGTTCATCCTGTCACATATCCCCCCCCTCTGCTCAAGCCCCTGCGGCTGAGCAACTGTCCCAACCAGACAATGGACCCAGGAGAGGGCATCTACATTACTTTGCAGTTTCCCCGCTCTGTGTTCCACTGTGAATTTGAACACTTGTAGCGCGAGAAACCACCTTGTCACTCGACTGTTTTTCTCCTTATTATCACACATCCATTTGAGCGGGGCATGATCAGTAACCAACTTGAACAGTCTTCCTAACAGGTAATATTTCAGGGCCTCCGAGGCCCATTTGATAGCCAAACATTCCTTCTCCACAATGGCATAGTTTCTCTCATGTTTGTTGAGCTTTCTACTTAGGAAGACCACAGGGTGCTCCTCCCCATCTCTGATTTGGGACAGTACCGCACCTAGTCCCACGTCAGAGGCATCAGTCTGTACCACAAACTCTGTTGTGAAATCTGGAGTCACAAGCACAGGTTGAGCACAGAGAGCTTGTTTCAGCCTTTGAAATGCGGTCTCCGCCTCAGGATTCCACTTAATCATGACTGACGTCCTACCTTTTGTCAGATCTGTCAGTGGGGCTGCAATGGTGGCAAAATTGGGGATAAACCGCCTGTAGTACCCCGTGATTCCAAGAAATGCCCGGACTTGTTTTTTATTTACAGGTTGGGGCCACTTTTGAATTGCCTCAATTTTATTGATCTGAGGCCTAATGAGACCTCGACCAATGATGTAGCCAAGATATTTGGCCTCCTCTAAGCCAATGGCACACCTTCTGGGGTTGGCGGTAAGACCTGCTTCCTGCAGCGAATCTACGACCGCTTTCAAGCGGGACAAATGAGACACCCAGTCTGGACTGTGGATGACGACATCGTCCAAATAGGCAGCTGCATATTGGCGATGTGGTCTCAACGTCTTGTCCATCATCCTTTGGAATGATGCAGGAGCCCCATGCAAACCAAACGGCATCCGCTTATACTGAAAGGACCCCTCGGGGGTGGAGAATGCCGTCTTTTCTTTTGCAGCTTCCGTTAAAGGAATCTGCCAATAGCCTTTGGTCAGATCTAAGGTGGTTATGTACCGAGCCGTTCCCAACCTGTCAATGAGCTCATCCACCCGAGGCATCGGGTATGCATCAAACTTAGACACACTGTTCAGTTTCCTGAAATCATTACAGAAACGAATGGTTCCATCTGGTTTTGGGACCAACACTATGGGACTCGACCACTCACTGTGAGATTCCTCAATCACTCCCAACTCTAACATGTCCTTTATTTCCTTTGCCACCGCTTCCCGCCTGGCCTCAGGTATTCTATAGGGCTTTACATTTATACGGACCCCGGGCTGGGTAACTATGTCATGCTGTATGACCGTCGTCAGTCCAGGTAGGGGGGAGAAGAAATCTCCATTTTTCCTCACAAACTTTATAATTTACTTCCCCCACTTTCTCCCTAATTTCAAAGGGACCTTGCCACTTTGCGAGGAATTTACTTTCCACGGTGGGGACTAGCACCAGCACTCTATCCCCAGGGTTGAAGATACGGATCCTGGCACCCCGGTTATAAACCCTTCTCTGGACCTCCTGGGCTTGCTCCATGTGTTCCCGAACGAGTGGCATGACAGCTGCGATTCTATCCTGCATCTGTGAGATATGCTCGATGACACTTCTATAGGGCGTGGACTCTGTCTCCCAGGTTTCTTTTGCAACATCTAGCAATCCCCTGGGATGTCTACCATACAGTAATTCAAAAGGCGAATATCCTGTAGATGCCTGAGGTACTTTCTCGTATAGCAAACATGAGATATGGTAGCAAAAAATCCCAATTTCTCCCATCTTTGTCCACCACCTTTTTTAACATATTCTTAAGGGTCTTGTTAAACCTTTCCACAAGCCCATCGGTTTGGGGGTGGTAGACCGAGGTACGGAGATGGGAGATTTTGAACAATTTGCATAACTCTTTCATAATTCTAGACATAAATGGCGTGCCCTGATCCGTTAATATCTCCTTTGGAATACCTACAAGACTAAACACCCGAACAAGCTCTTTGGCGATATTTTTAGCGGAGGTATTACGCAAGGGGATGGCTTCAGGATACCGGGTGGCATAGTCAAGTATAACCAGTATGTGCTGATGGCCCCGGGCAGACTTTACTACTGGACCCACTAGGTCCATGCCCACTCTTTCAAACGGTACTTCAATTATGGGTAGAGGTACTAGCGGACTGCGAAAATGGGGTGAGGGCGCAGAATATTGACATTCCGGGCATGATTCACAATGCGCTTTGATGTCTCCATGTAAGCCTGGCCAGAAGAATCTCTGGGTTATTCTCTCCTTTGTTTTCTCTACACCCAGGTGTCCACCCATTATATGCCCATGGGCTAAATCCAGTACCATCCGGCGAAAGGGTTTGGGGACCACTAACTGTTCTACCACCTCCTCCCCTTGCTTTACCACTTGATACAGCAAGTTATTGTTAAGAGCCATGTAGGGAAAAGACACCGCTACATCATTTTCAACTGGTTCCCCATCAATCATTTTAATGTTTTCACGGGCTCTATTAAGTGTGGAATCTCTCAGTTGTTCCGTACAAAAATCCTCTTTTCTGACCTCTAGGTCAGGCACCACATTCTGTCCACTCTCACTAGAGCCAGCGATCATCTCTTGTTCTATATCCTCAATGTCTGGGGTTGGATCCAACTCCTCCTGCTCCCCAGCCATTACAGAGAAAGGGAAAAGATCTACTCCTTCCTTGGACACACCAACAGTTTCCCCTTCCACCTTGCCGTCAAAGGGGTCAGGAGTGAGTTCAGGAGTTTCCGGCGTTTCCCCAGCAGGGGAGCTCGGTCTTCCTGACTCCCCTCCTTATCCCATAACTTCCAGAAATGGGGAAAATCTCTCCCCACTATGGCTTCATGAAGCAGAGAGGGCACCACCCCCACAGAATGGGTCACAGGGCCCCAGGGAGTACCAATCTCCACCAGAGCAGTCTGGTAATTACGTGTATCACCATGAATACAAATAACCCCAATCATGCTAGGGTGTAAGCTTGCAGGGTTTACCAAATCACTTTTCACTAAGGTCACAACACTACCCGAGTCTAGCAGAGCAGTTACTGGCTTTTCATCAATGGCAATCACACACATTTGCTTTTCCATGCGTTTCTGACATGCTGCAGTACATACCACCTGTGCAAACAGAGACATGCGTTTTCCTAAATAAGCATTTTCACATTGCATAGGTTCATCCTTTAAAGGACAGTTTGCAGCAATATGACCTAACGCATGACAACGATAACAGATTATATGTTCAGTGCTTAGACCTCTAAATGGCTTTGGGGACCTTCCTGACCTATTTGGCCAGTCTCTAGGTCCTAAGCCTACAGTCTCATTATCTGACACAATAGTCTTATCATTTTTTTCTGAGCCTTTGGCCCATGGAACAGTCTTACCGGATCCTCCGGATAGTTTTCCACCCCTAGTGACCTTGGGGTACGGCCCAGGTGAATGAAGAAAGTCCTCAGCGGCTGCATATCTCTCCACCAGGTCCACCAGCTCGTTTGCAGATTTAGGGTCTCCACGGCCGACCCACTTCCTCAAAGTGGCAGGGAGTGCATGCAAATATTGGTCCATGACCACACGCTCCACAATCTGAGGGCCTGACAATACCTCTGGCTGGAGCCACTTTTTGGAGAGATGTATCAAATCGAACATCTGAGATCTGGGTGGTTTGTCAGCCCTAAAATGCCACTGATGCACCCGCTGAGCCCGGACTGCAATGGTGACACCCAGGCGTGCAAGGACCTCAGCCTTCAGTTTCTCATAGTCCTGGGCATCCCCTGGTTCCAGGTCATAATAGGCTTTTTGGGATTCACCTGTCAAAAATGGTGCAAGCAGTCCTGCCCATTGCTCCTTTTTCCATCCTTCCCGAACAGCAACCCTTTCAAAAGTTGTGAGATAGGCCTCCACATCATCCGCAGGTGTCATCTTCTGCAAAACATAGCTGGCCCGCGCCATTTTCTGCTCCACTGGCAGTGGATCTGCAGATTCCTTCTTTAATTCTAACAGGTGTTGGGCCACCTGCTTAAGGAGCTCTCGGTCTGCTTCTTGGGCCTCCGCAAACTGGCGATTTGTCTCCCGTTGTGCTGCATTGGCCTGCAGCAAGGCTCTTGTTATTTCCTCCATCTTCCCACTTGCTCAGGAAGTGCCCGCCAAATCCACCATATGTGGGGTTAGCTCAGGTGGGGGATCTCCTTCCCTGGGACAAAGGTAGACCGCACAGCAGGCTTTCGTCAAAATCTGACTGGATGTCAGTTTTATTAAAAAAGGTTTGCAAGAAATATCAAAATAAACAAAACATCAAAATAAACCCTTGCCATCCAGGCACTAACTAAACAGCAGATGATTCCTCTCTCAGAGGTGAAGGGCTTCTCCCTGTCACCAAAACAAAGTAACAGCAAACCTTTTCTTGCAGGTATAGTCCATACACACAGCTCTCTCAGAACACCTCTCTGAGTCCCAGGCCACGAGCAACTCCTTGCTCCAGCCCTGCCTTATTTATACCACCTGTTGGTGGTCATCAGTGGAGCCCAAACTCTGGTCCGGACCCACCTGCTTAACTGTGGCCCCGAAAACCCGGAGTGGACTCCACCTAAACGGTCAGGTATGAGCATATGCGAGGTGACACATAGCGTCCCTCTATCACCTCGCCGTTCATCCTGTCACAGTAGATATAAAATACAAAAATTCATGTAATTCTGCATTCCTTAATAAATCCTTAAATGTATTTTAAAAGCAAGCAGTGTCCCTGAATTTGATTTTGTATCAGCCTCTCGTAGTCCCTGTACAGCAGAGCTCAGACAGGGAGAGGGAGAAGCAAAACAAGGAGTCTATCATGCTGATAGTGGAAGGGCAAAGAGATGAGCTCATTAGTCTGCTGCTTCTCCTTTCACTGTCCAGTTACAGGGTGGAGTGGGGAGACCTGTAAGTTTTACTACAATGCAGCAGAGAAAAATAAGGTCTCCTGCCTATTCATACAAGGCTGTTTGGCAAAGCGGTGTAAATCTCAGGACTGGATGGACAGAAATATAAATCCTTTTTATAGGTACAACAGATCCCATATATGTATTTCACCTGTGTAGTTAGCTGTATACCTAGAATTCTGCTTTAAAGATATGTGTAAATGCAGGCTCAGGTTGATCCAAGGCTACCAAAGATGGTGGTTTTGAAACTTGAAAGCACTATGAGCCCCACAATATCCTGCCTAGTATCCAAAATGTTTCAAAAACAATATATTTGGTTGTAGTTCATCCTAAATGCAAGTCATCTATACTATCTGTACAGTTGGAACCAGCATAGCATCACAATCGGCCTTGGCTCTGAACACCCATGTTTACTGTTAGACTCGTGCTCCTTGGAGGGTCTTGCAGATGTCACCATTTATAGTTTTTTTTTACTTGAACACACTAATAACACATTTGTATGTATATATTTCTTTTTAATTGTGGATAGAATGTGGAAAGGTTAGAACCTCTGTTAGTTTTTTATTGCTCTTGGTATTCTCATTGGGGAAATTGTCACCAGGACAGAAAGTGAAATCCAATATTTTGCAGTACCGTATTTTTCGCTCCATAAGACGCACTTTTTTCCCCCCAAAAAAGGGGGGAAAATGTCAGTGCTTCTTATGGAGCGAATATGGAGCGGCCGGTCTGGTATTTTCACCGATGCCGTGTCAAAATACCGGGCCGGCCACTCAGCTCTGCAGTGGGACCTTACCTGTTCCTCTATCCAGCGGTGCGCTGTCTTCCCGGCTTCTGTAGTGTGCATGAGAGCCGGGTCCCAAGTGCGCATGCGCAAGAAGCGGTGCTCTTTGTGAATGGTAAGGCGGTACCTGGGACACATGACAGATCCCAGAAGCCGCCGGACCAATCACAAAGTGCAGCGCTTCTTGCGCATGCGCACTGGACATCCGGCTGTCCGCCGAGCGCCCACACTACAGAAGCCAGGTAGACAGCGCGCGGATGGATAGAGGAACAGGTAAGATCAAAGAACAACTCTGTGGAAGTAAGAGCGGGTATCTGTCAAATTCAGATACCCGCTCCCCCTCCCTCCCCAAAGGTCAGCAGTCATCTCCTGTACTGTCCACAGTCTCTGGTCATCTCCTGTACTGTCCGCAGTCTCTGGTCATCTCCTGTACTGTCCGCAGTCTCTGGTCATCTCCTGTACTGTTCGCAGTCTCTGGTCATCTCCTGTACTGTCCGCAGTCACTGGTCATCTCCTGTACTGTTCGCAGTCACTGGTCATCTTCTGTACTGTTCGCAGTCACTGGTCATCTCCTGTACTGTTCGCAGTCACTGGTCATCTCCTGTACTGTCCGCAGTCTCTGGTCATCCCTGTACTGTCCGCAGTCTCTGGTCATCTCCTGTACTGTTCGCAGTCACTGGTCATCTCCTGTACTGTTCGCAGTCACTGGTCATCTCCTGTACTGTTCGCAGTCACTGGTCATCTCCTGTACTGTCCGCAGTCACTGGTCATCTCCTGTACTGTTCGCAGCCACTGGTCATCTCCTGTACTGTCCGCAGTCTCTGGTCATCCCTGTACTGTCCGCAGTCTCTGGTCATCTCCTGTACTGTTCGCAGTCACTGGTCATCTCCTGTACTGTCAGCAGTCACTGGTCATCCCTGTACTGTCCGCAGTCACTGGTCATCCCTGTACTGTCCGCAATCTCTGGTCATCCCTGTACTGTCCGCAATCTCTGGTCATCCCTGTACTGTCCGCAATCTCTGGTCATCCCTGTACTGTCCGCAGTCACTGGTCATCTCCTGTACTGTCCGCAGTCACTGGTCATCCCTGTACTGTCCGCAGTCACTGGTCATCCCTGTACTGTCCGCAGTCTCTGGTCATCCCTGTACTGTCCGCAGTCTCTGGTCATCTCCTGTACTGTTCGCAGTCACTGGTCATCTCCTGTACTGTCCGCAGTCACTGGTCATCTCCTCCTGTACTGTTCGCAGTCACTGGTCATCTCCTGTACTGTTCGCAGTCACTGGTCATCTCCTGTACTGTCCGCAGTCACTGGTCATCTCCTGTACTGTTCGCAGTCACTGGTCATCTCCTGTACTGTTCGCAGTCACTGGTCATCTCCTGTACTGTTCGCAGTCACTGGTCATCTCCTGTACTGTTCGCAGTCACTGGTCATCTCCTGTACTGTCCGCAGTCTCTGGTCATCCCTGTACTGTCCGCAGTCTCTGGTCATCTCCTGTACTGTTCGCAGTCACTGGTCATCTCCTGTACTGTCAGCAGTCACTGGTCATCCCTGTACTGTCCGCAGTCACTGGTCATCCCCTGTACTGTCCGCAATCTCTGGTCATCCCTGTACTGTCCCCTGCAATCTCTGGTCATCCCTGTACTGTCCGCAATCTCTGGTCATCCCTGTACTGTCCGCAGTCTCTGGTCATCCCTGTACTGTCCGCAGTCTCTGGTCATCCTGTACTGTTCGCAGTCACTGGTCATCTCCTGTACTGTCAGCAGTCACTGGTCATCCCTGTACTGTCCGCAGTCACTGGTCATCCCTGTACTGTCCGCAATCTCTGGTCATCCCTGTACTGTCCGCAATCTCTGGTCATCCCTGTACTGTCCGCAATCTCTGGTCATCCCTGTACTGTCCGCAGTCTCTGGTCATCCCTGTACTGTCCGCAGTCTCTGGTCATCTCCTGTACTGTCCGCAGTCACTGGTCATCTCCTGTACTGTCCGCAGTCACTGGTCATCCCTGTACTGTCCGCAGTCTCTGGTCATCCCTGTACTATGTCCGCAGTCTCTGGTCATCTCCTGTACTATGTCCGCAGTCTCTGGTCATCTCCTGTACTATGTCTGCAGTCCATTAGTTCAGAATTTTTTTTCTCCTGTTTTCTGCCTCTAAAACCTAGGTGCGTCTTATGGTCAGGTGCGTCTTATGGAGCGAAAAATATGGTATTTAACAGCAATACACATTTTCTAATGGACACTCTGGTGACAACTGAAGATGAAGGGAAATCTCTCCAATGGCATAGCAAATAGCATTGAAAAAAAAAAGTTTATAATGTAAGTGCCATCCAGAAATGACAACACAGCAAGCGTGTTGAATACATTTTGGTAAATCTTACAAGATATGTGCTGGCTGAAAATACATTTTAGTTTCACACTAAGTATCATGCAAAATAAGTGGAAATTTGTCCAAGTAAAACTCGCCCACTAAACTTTTTGCTCCAGGAACATCTGTTCCTCAATAAGTAAAGGTCTTTACATTCACACTGTGTAAGAAAAAGGTGAATGTTTCCTTTCCTGCATATTCACCCAACATTCCCTCAAGCTATTTGTTTTAAAAAATTCACTTGCATGGGCCTTTGAAATAAGGCCCCTTTCAAACGGGGTGGGGCTCTGATTGATCAGCAAGGAATCTGTCCGCTGATCCCCTGCTGATCAGAGCAGAGTGTGCGAATGACAGGTCTATGTCTGCTCAGTTTATGCAGAGCAGACATGGACAGAGCCTACTCTGCTATATGGAAGGTTGGGAGTAAGCCCTGGTTCACACTGAATGCGGCTTGGAAATTGTGTGTGATTTCAAAGTCACCAGACAGTGCGTTTTCATGTGCGTCCTACCAACATCTGTGCAACTTCATGCACAGATGTCAATACAAGTTGCACAGGAAATCATCAAAAATAGCGCAGGAATCTTTTTCAAAATCGGTGCAAGTCATAGTTGCACTGATTTGAACAGTTCCATAGGCACAAATAGGGTGCAACTTTGAACTGTCAAATTGCATCACAAATTGAAGTGGTGTGAAGAGCGGCTAAATGGACTTCGCTGTCCGTATTCACCCGACTGCCATCTGATCCAATCTGATTCGCTTAGACAGAGGGGGACAGATCCTCTTCCATTTTTTTTTTTTTAGTGGACCGAATTGAATCAGAGGTAGGCAGATGTAAATGAACATGAGTCTGTTTATACCCGCCAATCAATAGGGGTGAATGGAGGGTCTGATCAGGTTCGCCTGAAAAATTGACAAGTGGACCTGATTAGATCCTTTCTGTGAAAGGGGCCTAATGCAGAATCTATGTCCTTTAGGGCTCTTGCACACAGACTGGCTGAGCCCATTCTGTGTAATTGGCACAATATGCCATCCACCCAGGCAGCCCAGGTGCAGTGTACAGCCTGTATTTGAAATTAAAGGCTGCACTGCTGTATGCTTGTATATTTTCTAGGGCAATGCACAGACCAATCAGCACTGTCCAGACAGAGGTCAGGGGTTCTGCATCCTCCTAGAGGCAAAATGAAAACTCCTCCTACAAGCTTTAACTTGCGCTGCTGGACACTGATAGAAGTCACAAGACTGCTCTAACTGCTGATGAGAAAAGGTATTTAGCAGTTTATATGTACTAAAATAATTGCACTTCTATGTTCTGTGTACTGTGGGAGAGCAGATATAGTGAATGCAGGGTCCGGGGTTTAGTAACACTTTAGGACACAGACACAACCGAACTAGATGTTCTCTCTCTCTCTCCCCTTCCTTTCTTGAGGTTTTCGTTTCACAACTGTTAGGCATAGTCTATGACATATAAAATGTGACATTATTTTATTTGCTAAATTAACATAACATCTCACACCACACTCTCTTTTTATCTTCTGTATAAAATAGAATGTAATAATACATTTTGTCAGAACGGATACTATAAACCAAAGTGATTGTGTCTTGTTCCTGCAATTGCGGTGTTAAAACGTTTATTTTCAGTGTCTCAGTCAGAAATCTTCCATAACAGTACCCTACACCTGGGCTGTCTGGACAGAGGAAATACGCTGGTGATAATGCTGAAAGAACTCACCCAGCCCATGTAGTAGAGCCCTAATACAGATTCAGCGCTTGCATGTTTATTTTTTAAATAATAAAAAACAAAGAGCATGCTTTCCCTCCTCCCAGAATTAATTAGCACAGAAAGTCAGGCATGTGAGTCCCCATACCAAGGGATCAGAAAGCTTGAAGCCTCCTCTATGCTGATAGCAGCTCACATGTCCTTCAACATTAATGGAGGGTTTGCTTTGGGAATGATCCCCCCCAAAAATGGTTGTCCAACTTCTAAAGCACTAATGTAAATACTAATGGACACAAGGCTCCTCAGCAATCCTCCTGTACCAGGGAGGGGAGTGGTGGCAAAGTTCTGGGGTTGCGTAGGTGGTCACTCGCTGCCATGTGTTAGGCATTCATTTGAGCAGTGTTGTGTTTCATCTATTTCCCACAAGCATCCAAACACAAAAAAAGGACTTTACCATGCATACAGCTTACTATGCCTTTGACTGTTTCATAAGATCAAAAGCCCCTGATCCATCATTCTAAAATTGCCTAAAAAAAGCCCTAGTGTGGCCTGGTGGGAGACACTGCAATACACTGCTTGCGGTTACCATGTCTCACAATTCTGGAACAAAAAACTGTTCAATATGTAAATCATATGCAAAGAAAGGACCCCTGAATTTGCTTATTAGCAACTGGGTTTCTTCAAGACCAATATCCACCGGGTGATGGAGGACTGGATACACACATGCCTGCTGCTGGCAAGGAAAGAAATAGTGGTGAATTGGGCCTTGTTTCAGTTATAAAGACCATCATGTGGAGAGAAGGGCTAGATGCAAAACTGAACACATACAAACTGACAAAATTAGCTCTTCCAAAGATGGGCTTATTCATAACCTTCTCATTTAACACTCAAGAAATAATAACAAATATTCAGTCTTCTTTCAGTACACAATGTTAGTACTCAGAGGAAGGTGCTCAAAACTGACCTTCTACTTTTCCCCTGGCCAGCCTCAGTCTAACTTCATACTAAATTATAGGCGAAGTAACAAAAAATTCTTCAAAAGAATACCAAAGAGGACTTCCTCCCTTCTGTGTTGACTATTGACTTTGCTGTAAGGACCTCACGCACCAAGACAGGACATGACAAGCTTTACTAAGAACCAAGTTGCAGAGGTCACAGAAACTCATGACGTTCATCTTCACTATACTCTATCTTTGTTTTAATATCTACTTTACCCCATTTTGATATATCCCTTTATTTCCTCCTGTTTATTGTGATTAGTCCACTTGTGTTAATAAGTGATATAAAGACTTGAACATTTTTTCCCTCAACACACCACAAGCAGCACAGTGCATGTCTAGTCACATGTAATGGATTGTGGATTGTTTAAAAGGTTGCACATTAAAGAAAGTAACCCTGAAAGATATAGGTTTAAAGTCATCCCAAAGTAATACTTGCAAGTAGTTATATGGATTTCCTTTCTATAGTCCGAGACTTTTACACAGTGTGGCCAATGGAATTTGGGGTGTAGCCCAATGTGACCCAAGTGCATATCAGTTGTATTTCAAGACATGAAAAAGGCCACAATTTGTATGATGCCAATAAAACCTACAGCCTTTAAATATATACCAAGTGGTTACGATTTGCCTTCAGCAGATCATCAATTCACCAGAGAATCCAGAAACCAAGACAACAAGGTTGATTCACTAAAACTGGAATGAATGCAAAATCTGGTGGGCAGTTGTGCATGGAATCGGCTTTCTAACTTCAGCTTGTTCGAGGGGCCAAAGCTGTTGACAAAAAAGCCTGGAAGCTGATTAGTTTCTATGCAGAGCTGCAGTAGATTCTAGCACACTCCAGTTTTTAGTAAATCAACCCCAATGCATTAAATAATAATAGAGAAAATAATAAACTCAATTAAATATTTAGAAAGAAATAGCTGTGTGGTAAATGTAAAAGGGCTTAATTGTCATATTTTACCTATAAAACAGTTTTTTTCTACAGTTTAGTTTTTTCCCAATGCCTTTTTCATAGAGATATTAACAGATGCAATTTTATTCAATTCATGTATATAGTATTTTGTGGTATTACTGAATGAATGAAGTGCTGAATTGTAATAAAAAACAGAGTGATAAAGATCATTAAGTCATTGCACTTTTCATGATTGTAATGTTGTATTATTTAAAAACCTCTTTAATTTCCCTACGTCATCTTTTTCCGCCTTGCACACCTTACATAAGCTTTATAAATACTTAAAAGGGGAAAATAGTGAAGAGTAACATATTATGATTGTGGTTGTTTAGACAAATTTTCAATGTGTCCCCAAGCTAAAAGCAAAAACTACAAACCGGATCTGAGCACCATCCAAACCAAAAATAATGTTTTTATTAATATTTAATATACAAAGCAAAATCACCCATCAATCCACGTGGTCCATGCTTTATTTTGCTTTGAAAGAGCACTTGAAAACCACCCTCTAGCATCTCTGGCTGTAGCCATGTTGATTAAGGGCAGATGACTACTGTAGCATATTTACTTCTTGGATTCCATTTTGGCCTTATCCTCCCTGGCCGGTATTCCCGAGTGTAGCTCGGGGTAAAGTTTCAGTACCGACAAGCGGTAACCCCGAGCTACACTCGGCTTCTTACCATGCTGCGCTGCTCCACGATCCCTCGATCTCTTACCTTGTCCTGCGACTCCGCGATCGTCCCTCCTGCAGTGTCCCCGGCATTGTAATCCGGCGGATGCTGGCATCTGTCATCTGGGGTTCCGTCCCTGCGAGCGTCGGGACGTACGAGGGATGGAACGGCGGGGAAATTTGAAATGACAAAAAGTGACATTCACTAAAATCAAATGTAAAACATTACTGTATCAAACCATTTCACATACATTTTGGCCCACGAGTGCTTTGTTTCCAGTGCCCTGCCTGCATTTTTATGTTCTTTCTGCCTGGAAAACTGAGAAATGACCTGGCGTCAAAAAGGTCACTTTTGGTCAATGGCGTTTTAGACCCAGCTAGAGAACAGTGATAGTAAATTAGAACTACTTGCAGGATTTGAGTGATGATTCGTGGGGAATTTGTCATCAGGACACTGATAAACCGATTTTGCGACTTTGCTCAGTGGATGTGCAACTTGGCGCTATATTTCAATTTCTGTGTTTTTGGTTTGATTTTTATTATTGAATTAAATTATTTATTATTATATTATATTATTTTTTATGATTAGTGTTATTAATTTACTAATTTATGATCGCTCGTGTTTCAAGTTTTCATCCTACCTGGGATGTTTACTAGACTTCTTGGTTCGGACAAGATTTCAGTGATTTCTTTCTAAAAATGGACTAGAGGACCTACAATAAAAAAAAAAATACAGATTTCCATGCAAAAAATTGTACTGTTTCTGAGCATCACTAAGAAATATGGACATAATCAGAAAACTAGGGAGGTTAAAATACAACTAAAGGCAAAACTTTTTTTTTTTTTTGATGGAGTGAAATTGAATGTAAAAGAAAATCCCAAAATATTAGGTTGTCCCCAGAAACGGTAATAAAGGGAAATATTCCAATGAGGACAACTAGTTATGGGTGACCTGGGGGTCCCTAGGAATTCCCTTAGTCTGCAGGGATTTCCTCTTACTTCTGTTTGGGTATGGGACAGGAAGTTTGAAGGGCATCTCCCCATTGGGACCTAGAAGGAAAAGTAAATGACAGGGGTTATAACCCTTCCATTACTTTTTTCAAAATGGAAAAAAAAAGTTTGCATATAGTTCTACTTACTGAGACATGCAGACTCAAGAAGGTATGCATTAGGTGAGAAAACCCCTCCTCCCGTCCTAAGACTCCTGGGATGTTGGACATCATTAGCCTAGGTCGGGAAAACAGGGAAGTAACTGAAGAAAGGTAAAAAAAAAGTTTTAAAAAGTAACTATGGTACACTTTTTCTATCATTTTTCTATGCTAGCAGCATAAGGATTAAAAATGGTCACTGTTGATTGAGAGGTGAAGTTCCGCTTATGTCTAGGCCCTTGCTATTTTATTTCTTAAAAAGGTTCCCAGGTATTGTAATATAAAATAAGGCAGCTTGGCTGCAATATGACATACATTCTGAAGGTGCACCAACTGCACCTCTCCTTCGTCACAGCTTTCTGGATATGAATGAAATCAGCATCAATCACCCAGAAGTATGAGCCACATACGTGAGTGCCAGACTCCACCTCAGTACCCTTTTCTATCACAGTGCAGCCGTGCAGAGGTGCATTGAGGTTAGTGCTTCTTAGTTTCTGCCTGTAAAAAAAAAGCTTTACTGTTTACATGCTCAATAGCTGATCACTAAAAATTTACACAAACAAGTCAGAGTAGTGAGTCATCTTCCCCCACTCTCTCTCCCTCTATGAGCTCCAGTGGAGGATTCAGAGACTTAAGTATATGAAAGAGAGCACTTTGTGCTTTTCTCTCTTTTTTTTTAGAACTCTCAGTGTTCTGAGAATCCTGTTTTAGCGCGGCTGTGGAGAATCCTTTGTGTATTATCTTTAAATTGTATGTTATGCCATATAATACTCATCTGTATAAAAAATGTATAGCTTAAGAAAATTAAAGAAAAGAAAATGAACCACAAAACCACTATTGTTTTCCTTTGAAAGTTATGTATTTGGGGGGAGCCTCTACTAGGAAAAACAAAATCACTATTGTCAAGGTGATAATGTGTTATAGTTGCATTATCACATTATCACTTGAAACACAAAGGCAGTTTAGCACATACTGTAAGCACCCAAAATATTACTATTGGGGGGTGCATGGAATTTCTAAGTAGATCCTTCCACTTTCACACACAATCCTAGACCATCTGACTGGTAAACATTAAAGATCATTGCACAGGGCCCACTGGGTACCAATTAAAGTGGAACTGGTGAACATCCCCTCTTAAGGGCCATAAAGACATTGTTGCTGGTAAATGGTAATTAAAATATTTCATTGCCATGCATTAAAGTAAACTCCCAGAAGGTTAGTAATTTCTGCACAATTTTACTCACATTCCATGCCAGGTTGAACATAAGTGCCATATTGTAACAGCTAATCTTGAACCACCACCTTTCTAGTTTTAGATAACAGCCCAAAAATGATGCGAGCGTGCATGTGTCATGATGTGGTACAGTAGTGATCAGATTGACGGAAATATATCATGGAATCGCCTGATTTTCTGATCAGGTAACATTGGTCATTAGGATAAATTAGTGTGGTGAAATATCTCTAGTAGGAAGACATAAAACAGCAATAAAAACATGACAGATAATCTAACTTTTCCTCACTCTTTCCACAACTGAAATAAATGGTTTGGCTTCAGAGCAATGCTAATTAAATAACATGTAAAGAAATTACAAGAGTGGTGCTGGAGCAAAAAACACCCAAATCTATCAGATGGACAGAACAGTGAATAGAATATGACATATTAGATCTCACTGTTTGGGTTTCCAAGATCTTGGACCCCAGACCTCCATCTGCAAGAAAGTATTACTTTCGGGTGGATATACACTTAAATCTATTTTGCTCAATAAATTCTTAGTGCTTACAGTTCATGGTGCTCCCATAAACTGTTGTGAATGTCAATGCACATTCTGATGTCTATATTGACAAAAGTGGGTGAGACTAGTAACCTTAAAGTGAGAATTTAATTCAGAGACCAAGTGTTAATGTTTTTTGATGTGATTGTTTCTGCATGTTTCTGAGTTCATATATTGACTATCCTCCTCTAGGCCAACTTGGTGTTTTAAATTGCCTTTAGCTTTGTGTTTCCCAGGGTTAATTTTTTGCCAGCCTCCTCCACCCTGTGCAAAGGAATAAGCAGAACCGACATTTGTTCTTATACTGAAGTGCTGTTTCTTAGCATGTGTGGAGGTTGAGAGTCCCTTAAACACAGCTGTCTGTACAAAAAAGCATCACCAGTGTACTGTTAGTATGCACAATCAAGATGACCTATTTTATTGACAAACAGCTAACTCATGTCTCAGTTTTCAGACATGAATTTATTGAAACAGTGTGATAGGGTACAGGACACAATGAGGTGCTATAGTGTTGGCACTCAAATCTTGTGTGGTTGTGAGCTCGTTTCTAAATGTCTAAGGTTAAAAAAATAAAATATAAGATGAAATCAGCTAAGCATACAACTTATCTATTCACTCATAAGTAAAACTACTTTACAATTGGTAGCTACAAACTTTTTGTTCAAAAGTACTTGATGGTCCATGGTGCCATGACTAAAACAATGTATGTGTACAAATTTGAAATTTCACCACTTCCCTCCATTCTGGAGCACAAATGGGGCCTTTTGGCGGGTGGGCTTTAGCCGAGCGCCACTTATGTGTGGCCTTGGTAAACACTTTAATGGGCTGAGAGCAAGCTCCCTAGCACAGTAACGTAACGGGGTCACCAGAAAGCTCCCGATATATAGGTTATATTAGTGTAGTCTGCTGAAAAAATGTCAAAAGTCCATCCAGTTCAACCCATTAAAAAAAAAAATGTTATAATCTACACCCACAGTTGATCCAGAGGAAGGCAAAAAAATAATAACCCAGCAAAGGCATGATCAATTTGCTCCTGCAGGGAAAAATATTCCTTCTGATCCGAAGAGAGGGGCCAATCTGATGACCACAGTTACAGTCGAGTGCTTTCCAATTATGTAGACTGGCTGTGACTGTCAAATTTACAGCCAGTCACATTAATGAATGCCCTTTTTCCTCCACCTCCAGGCATTTTAGATCTCTTAAAGGTCTGGGAGGCAGTGGCGGGATGGGGTAAGTCACTTTTTAATGTTAGTTTTGTCTGATCACTGCCCTAGAGTATGGCACAAATAGAAAAAAAAAAAAAAAAAAACTTTTGAAACAGGGATCAGAAAGTCAGGAATATTCTATTCTTATCTTGCATGAAACTCTGATGTCTCATTGAGCTTGAGGTAACAAAATACGATGAGGACATAGGACACAACTTGTAGGGATTGGTTATTGAAGAGCATATTAGCTACTCTTTCATTGCACTATTATAATAAAGATGTTTTACTTGGTTATTGAAGGAATCCCATCGAGAATGAATAGCCGTTCTCCCCCAGTGCAGTCAGTATTATATTGCTTAATACTTTCCTGAGCATGATGTGTACATCAGACGTCCACTGGTATTCAATGCTTTGTACTCGGTCTGTGTTAACACAAGTAGAGAAAGTTTAAATCAGAATGATAGAGCTGGAACATGCACCTTCACAAAATAAAGTTCACAAATGGCAGCTCCAATATTTCTATCTTGACCGGTTTTTAAGAAAACAAAGTAGTGCTGTTCTTTTCGTCAAATTGAAGCTCCTTCTTATAATGATACCTTAAACCTGCAGTGCAATGCCTGCAAAAGTGGCACATACTCTTCATTTTTTAAGCTGTATTTGGCAATGTTCTGCAACTGCAACTTCTGAGGAAGAAAACACAACACTGCAAATAGCTAAAGTTCGAGCAACTGTTTCCTTGAAAACAGTCAGATAACAGTCCCAAGGGTCTGTTGGATAATGTGGCTGGAAGATGACTGCAGAAGCTTAGTATTTGAATCTGTAATTGGGTTACCTTCTGAAAAAAAAGGTTCTCTTAGATAATATCCCACTGCGGATGGAAAAGGCCAAGTGTATTTGCTAACTTAAATAACCCAAATAATTGACTACTTATTTAGCAAACAAACCCTTTGAGTTTAGTGCAGTGTAGTTTAATCGGTACTGACTGCTTTCCCCAAATGTTGATTCGTCCCGGTTTACATAAATCAAACTCTCATTGTATGATATGTTGAGTGCCAGTAATAACATACTTGACTCTATCACATGGGTGTCGGGCGATACCTAGCCTTATGAAAAAAAAAAAAAAGACTCATCACATGAGGGGGTAGGTGGTATCTAGCAGTATGCAAATACCAACCATCATTCGAGTGTTGACAGAGTTGCATACTTCTATGCATAGCCACCCTGCTGATGGCCCCCCTCCGCTATGTGGTCTGATAGCAATAATGTGTACAGAATCTCTAGGATAACTTGTGATCACGCACTCTAACGTCTAGCGAGTAGAGATCACAGCACCCATAGAATACAAAGCTCATCACGCCCCTTCAACCAGTCATGTTTTCAGAAGCAACACCGTACACATACAAACTCTGGCTACCTAGACCTCCTCAGTGATACAGACTAGTTTTGTCATCTGTAGCAAATATTTATGCTCCCTTGGATTATTTGCAACAAATATGCGCCAATTGATATGTATGGATGATCTTAATGCTAAATACGTTCTTGGCATCTTAATACAATACAATCACCTGAGTGACTCTAGATATCAATGCCACGACTCACGCCCCCCTGCCGCTATATCTACTCTCCTCTGCATACCTTTATCTCTTACGGAGGCATAACTTCTAACATTTTGTGTTCACACACGCCCTCTGCTCTTGTTCCTATTCTTTCTCGTGTCTGTAACCCCCCCCAATAACACTAGACTTTAATACAAACAACTACATATCTGATGAAAAGGGAGAAAAAAACATTTGCTGTTGGCTGCAACAGTGTTAATCCAGGGCAATGCAAGTCACGTCGGGACTCAAGTCGAATGTGTTTTGAATACCGGCAATTAATAATGGAACAGAGCCTGTCTTGCAGCGATCATGTTGCATAAAAAAAGACCTGACTTATGCTTTTTTCCTTGAATCTGTTGTGCTAAGAGGGTTGCGAGCAGGGACCGGCTCTCCCTGAAGTGACATGCTGGCTTTCCATGTCCATCACTATCGATACTTTAATAGCCATATCACCACAAGCACTCACCCTGGAGGATGAAGAGAAACATCATTTGAAGAATCCTGGTTTTCAGGCTTAAAATACTGTTGCTTACATCTGAAAAAAGGTGTCTGAGAGACATTTTGTTCCATAGCTTTACAAGGTTCTTTCACCGTGCCTGAAATTATCATTTATAATTTATAAAGTGCTGGCATATTCTGCTAAGGTCCATTAAATATGGGGGAAACAGTAAAAACTTACAAAAGCATTGGAGCACACAATTGGATCTTCAGTCTGATTTGTAGACAAAGGCCTGGAGAGAGCCAGAGGCTAAGAAAGCACAATGTTAGGTAATGGAAGCTGTCTGTTTTCACTCTTAAATTTACAAAAATGGAGGAAGGAAAATAAGCGCCTGTGTTGTCAGGGGACATATTTGTTTTCTGGCCAAGCAAGGCATGGCGACTTGAGCAAGTATCAACTATGACAAAAAAGTTTTGGACTATTCTGGTTGGCTTTGTGGCATGTGATTCTTTGCTTCTAACAGAAGCAACCAGCATAGTTTCCTCTTTTTACTGATGTGAAATGGAAAAAGAGGGAAGTATTCCGTAAATTTACCCAGATAGAGAAGAGGGTCTCAGTAGGTCTAGGAAAAGGTATACAATTAATGTTTAGAAGAACGAAGCAATCAGGACTACCTAGCTGGTGAAAGAAAGCATGAGATGCAAATCCTAAAATAGTGCCAAAGCTCTTCATGGACTGTTATTGCCTGAAGAGTAGTAAAAAGTATAAGTGCTGTGAAACGTATTTTTTTAGTAAAGGTCGGTTGGTGGTTGCTTGAATCCTTATAATTCTGGATTAGGTCTGTGTAGTCTGCCAGCTAAACATAAGAACTGTCAGCAATTCGAAACTTTATCTTTCCTACAAAAGTATTTAAATTGATAGCAGATAAATCATGTTGTCTACTATGGTAATATAGATTGCAACAAATATTTCTTGGTAAATGGTGGTACAGAGTGTGGACAATTAAAAAATTGAAACATGGTATAAGTCATATGAACAGTCTGATCAACAACGGCAGACCATTAAAACGCCTGATCTATCCTACCTCCATGGGACTTCTGGGGAAGGATTTTAGTTGCAGGCACCTAAAAAAGACAATCTGTGCTTCCATTCTCAAAATGGAAAATGGTCTGTGCAACTGGTAGTAACTTTTCTCAGTTCAGATGGCCAAGTCACATGAGTATATGGACATGGCAGGGGTGGTCCAGGTACTACAGATGAAGGTCAGATGTCATTTGTAGTGAGAATTCCTAATTCGACTATGGTAGACTAACACTGTTATTCATATGCACCTGCATCCTGACTTTGGTGACTTCAATGGTTCTGTTCCTTTTAGTTGTAATTAGTTAATAAAATTGATTATTGATTAAGGTGTCTTTGAATAAAAGCAGCTCTACCTGCTAAACTCTTCTCCTTATTGATGTCACCTGCAGACTACTGCTTGTCTTTCTTCTGGGGTTGAATGACACCAACCTCATTCAATCTACTGAAGCCCAAAGTGTCAAGGATTGCATCCCTGGGATGAATCGTCAAATGCTTTGGGGCTCAAATGCGAATTATTGTATATTTGGAATCCCCCCATCAGTTGGTGGAAGTGAACTCCTTGTGTAATATGACAATTATTCTTGCAATGGAAAAACAGTATTTGAACAAAATGCAGCATGGTGAGGGTATCTGCTAGAAGGAGAGGGGTCAGCAGACGTGAGCAGTGCCCCAACCTGAGGGTTGAACAATTCATGAAAGAATTATTATTCTTTAATAACATTATCTTATAATGTCACAATTATAAGCCATTATATACCTTTGATTAAGGTTCATAGTTATTGATTTTGGATTAAGCTTACCAAGCTTTAGAGCTTCTCGGAGAGATCTTCTTCACGCTGTGTGGCCAAAAATATCAATACTGGAGCTTTTCTGTCACTATCAGTGCTTGTAAGTAATCTGAGCTTATTCTCAAGAATGCTGTATGATTGTTTTCTTGCAGTTTAACAAATCTCAAAGGCTGCTCTTGCTGCAACAAAAGAATTTAAGGAATTACAGTTCCTTGAAAAAGTATTCAGACCCCTTGAAATTTTCCACATTTTGTTCATGTTACAACCAAAACGTAAATGTATTTTGTTGGGACTGTTATGTGATAGACCAACACAATGTCGGCACGGAATTGTGAAATAGTTTTAATTTTTTTTTACAAAATTAAGTATTGACAGGTGGTGCTCATTTGTTATTCAGCAACCCCTTTACGCTGATACCCCTGGCTAAAGTCTAGAGGAACCAATTGCCTTCAGAAGTCACCTAATTAGTAAATAGAGTCCACCTGTGTGTAATTTAATCTCAGTATAACATACAATGTTTGTGAAGGCCCAAAGGTTTTTAGAGAACATTAGTGAACAAACAGCATCATGAAGGGGAGGAACACAGACAGGTCAGGGATAAAATTGTAGAGAAGTTTAAAGCAGGGGTTTGGATATAAAAAAAAATAACCTATGCTTTGAGCTTATCATGGAGACTGTTCAATCCATCAAACCAAAAATGGAAGAGTATGTTGCAACTGCAAAACCTACCACGACATGGAAGTGCACTTAAACTGACAGGCTCGGCAAGGAGAGCATTATTCAGAGAAGCAGCCAAGAGGCCCATGGTAACTTGGAGGGGCTGCGGAGATCCACAGCTCAGGTGGGAGAATCTGTCCAACAGGACAAAATATTAGCCGTTTCACTCCACAAATCTGGCCTTTATAGAAGAGTGGCAAGAAGAAAGCCATTGTTGAAAGAAAGCCTTAAAAAGTTCTGTTTGCAGTTGTGAGAAGCCATGTGGGGGACACAGCAAACATGGGGGAAGAAGGGGCTCTGGTCAGATGAGACCAAAATTGAACTTTTTGGCCTAAAATCAAAACACTACGTGTGGTGGAAAAATAAACACTGTACATCACCTGAACACACCATCCCCAACATGCATGAAACACGGTGGTGACAGCATCATGTTGAGGGGATGCTTTTTTTTCAGCAGGGACAGGGAAACTGGTCAGAGTTGATGGAAGATGGATGGAGCCAAATACAGGGCAAATGTGAGAAGAAAACCTTTTTAGAGTCTGCAAAAGACTTGAGACTGGGGCGGGAGGTTCACCTTGCAGCAGGACCCAACGACCCTAAACATACAGCCAGAGCTACAATGGAATGGTGTAGATCAGTGATTTCCAAACCGCGGCCCGGGGGCCAGATGCGGCTCTTTGCTTGCCTTTATTGACTTTGGGGCCTATTTTA
>CATNWA010013813.1:0-14308 GCA_951230385.1 Staurois parvus | reverse complement strand
TAACGCCCAATTTCATGGGCGACCATCTATTTTTTACCCTGCAACCAAATTCACTATTGCCCAGCGCCCATAAGCAGATGCCCAATCCTAATTCACAAAAAGACACACTTAACCCGGCGGAATCAGACTCACAAAGCTAGACTTGCTAAGAAGCACGTCTAACACCATGAAAAATCACTGCAGAGACATGTTCACTTAGAAATTTGCTTTGCCAAATATCAGGACTTCACTTTAAACAATATCTGCTATTCCTCCAAAAAAAATTAAGAATGTGTTAAAAATCGTTTTTTTTTCAAGGAAATCGACACAGTAAAAATCTAGACGCCCGTGCAGTGTCTTTGGCAAGATAGAACTGAGCATGTGCAGAACACATTTTAGACGTTCTGCATGGGCGTTTGTGTTTTTAGCCACTGCCTAATAGTAAATCTTACTGTGGATTCCTCTGACAGCCGGACTTCAGGGTCGGCGACTACTGTGTTTAATAAACAGCACTAAGCATATCTTCATGTAATCTATTAGATTTCCTTAGTTCTAGTGATTCTATTTTTGTTTCTTATCCTTTATAATTATTTCTGTAATGATTTTACTTATTTCAAAGGTCTAGATAATATTTATTTTTTGACAGCTGAATGTAAAAATAAAGGTCCGCAATAAAAAAAAAAAAAAAAAAAAAAACACAGCGTGGGTCCCCCTCTCATCCTTACCAAGCCCTTCAGGTCTGGTATGGATATACTTAAGGGGGAACTCCACGCTGAAATTTAAAAAAAAAAAAACAGCGTGGGTCCCCCTCAATATCCATACCAGACCCTTATCCGAGCATGCAGCCCCGGCAGGTCAGGAAAGGGGGGGGGGACGAGCGAGCGCCCCCCCCTCCTGAAACCATACCAGGCCACATGCCCTCAACATGGGGGGGTGCTTTGGGGCAGGGGGGCTCCCCCCCCAAAGCACCTTGTCCCCATGTTGATGAGGACAAGGGCCTCTTCCCCACAACCCTGGCCGGTGGTTGTGGGGGTCTGCGGGCGGGGGGGGCTTATCAGAATCTGGAAGCCCCCTTTAACAAGGGGGCCCCCAGATCCCGCCCCCCCCCCCTACGTGAACGAAGGAGTCTGCGTACATGGTCCCGCAGACTCATTCACAAAAAAAAAAAGTGTGGTGTAAAAAAAAAACACAGTACAGGGTCTTTGACAAGTCCTTTATTAAAACAATGTCCCCCCCGAAGTAGATCCAACGTCAATCGCGGCGGCGGCGAGGGACCCGAAAAAAAAAAAAAAAAAAAGTTCCGCTCCCGTCGGAGGCTTCCAGCCTTGTGAAGAAAAGGCTAGATGACATTTCTTATATAGGTATGGGGCGGGGCCAGCCGGGGACATCATCCGAGTGACCCGCCCCATGTCACATGCTTGCTGTTCCCTGCTGGCCCCGCCCCATAGCTATATAAGAAATGTCAGACTGTCTCCTGCATTCAGCTAGATAGCCTCAGTGGAGAGAGACAGGCTGACAATTCCTACACATAGGTAAGGGGCGGGGTGGGATGATGTCCCCGGCTGGCCCCGCCCCTATACCTATATAAGAAATGTCAGCTAGCCTTTTCTTCACAAGGCTGGAAGCCTCGGACGGGAGCGGAACTTTTTTTTTTTTGTTCTTTTTTCGGGTCCCTGCCGCCCGCCGTGGATTGAACGTTTGGATCTACTTCGGGGGACATTGTTTTAATAAAGGACAATTGGCAGAAGAGTACATTCATCCACTTTCTAGTCATTAGGCAAAATCATAATTGTTTGATCAATATTCCTGGCACAACCCAGAAAATTGATCTCCATTTTTTAGGATGTAGCCATGACTGGGATTAGAACCCATGACCCAAGTGCTGTAAGTTCTGAGCTCTAACCACTAAACCACTGTGGGAGACACAGTTTGAGCTATAATGTAGAATAGTTCTATTGTTTGAAAATGATAAAGCGAGCGCTGGTCAAATTATATATAGACTACTAAAATGGTATTACACAAGATAAATATAACCACGAACAGTAGTGCATGAACTCGTGAAAGGTCATCCACCCCTGTGACAGTGTACTACACTATTGAGCACCTTTCTGGCTCCTGTGGCTGAGCTAATTCCTCCCCAGGACCATTTGGGCACCCACCCTGATGGATGGATGGATGGATGGAGCTGGATGACTAACCCATAACTGCCAGCATACCGCTGCACCCCCAGATGTGTGGAGTGTATAACCCATACACATTAATACTTTTGTTCTGGTGAGTGTAGACCAGTCCCAAGGGTGGTTTACCTTTCACGAGTTCATGCACTACTGTCCGTCACGGAGAGACCACACGTGCCATTCATAGGCACTCTCTGAGTTGGTACTCTCACACGAAGGACATTCCATTATTCAGGAATGATTCTATGAACTTATTTTAGCACCATTTACAATATTACATCATTGTTGCAATTCTTTGCACTTTTTGGTTTTTACATGCGTTCATTATTGATCACATGCATTTATAGCGCTGCACTTGTCTTTACCATAGAATAGTTACGTGATTAAAGAGAATGAAGATATATAATTATATTGGGAAATTAGAAGTATATAAATTATTTGAGATATAAGTGTGTAAATGTTTAACATTTGAGTACAGAATGTATGACATTCATTAGTAAATGCATTAGTTTCCTGATCATTTTGGAGACACAGCAAGAAAATAAATAGAAGAAAATAGAAAATTCTAATACAGGTGTACAGGTGTATTTATAACATTCTAAGAATTCTTTTGCCATCATGAAAACGCCAATGTAAATAAAGCCCGCGCTTGTGCGCCATCTAGCGAACATATCCGGTATTGCACCTAAAAATGTGCCAGTGATAGCAAAGTAGTCAATAGACGCTCGTCAATGAGCTTGCTAGACGCTGGTCAGATGACTGATTGATTGACCGGAGTCTGCCTGAATGGTCAGTCTCTGCTATTACACTCACATCTTAGTGAATCAGGGCCGCAGTGTTGTGTGTTCTTCCCAAACAACTCAATCTTGGTTTCATCTGTCCACAGTATATTTTGCCAGTAGTGCTGTGGAACATCCAGATGCTCTTTTGCAAACTTCAAACGTGCTGCAATATTCTTTTTGGACAGCAATGGCTTCCTCCGTGGTGTCCTCCCATGTACTCTATTCTTGTTTAATGTTTTCCTTATTGTAGATGTGTCAACAAAAATGTTAGCATGTGCCAGAGATTTCTGTAGGTCTTTAGCTGACACTCTGGGATTCTTCTTTACCTCATGCAGCATTCTGCGCTGTGCTCTTGCAGTCATTTTTACAGGACGACCACGCCTAGGGAGAGTAGCAACGGTGCTAAACTTTCTCCATTTGTAGACAGTCTGCCTTATCGTGGACACATGAACATCAAGGCTTTTGCAGATACTTTTGTAACCCTTTCCAGCTTCATGCAAGTCAACAATTCTTGATTGTAGGTCTTCTGAGAGCGCTTTTCTGCAAGGCATGGTTCACATCAGACAGTGCTTCTTGAAACCAGTAAACCCAAAACAGGTGTGTGTTTTTTTAAGGGCAGGACAGCTGTCAGCAACACATCCAATATCATCACACTGATTGGAGTCAAGGTTGGCTCACTCCTGGCTCCAATTAGCTCTGGGAGAAGTCATTAAGCTAGGGCCTCACATACTTTTTCCTCCCTGCACTGTGAATGTTTACATGTTATGTGCAATTAAACCATGGCAACATCTAATGTTTGTGTAGTATTATGTTCAGCAGACTGTGATATTCTATTGTTGTGACTTAGATGATGTGCAGAGCACATTTTATGCCCAATTCATGCAAAACTCCACGTAATCCCAAGGGGGGGTTCACATACTTTTTTCTTGCAACTGTATATATATATATATATATATATATATATATAGTGTTTTGAGTGTTTTTACAACACTGAGCACTTTTATCACTATTTGCAGTTACTTGTCCCCCAATGCTGGGATCACGTGTGTGTTTCACTTTTTATTGATATATGGCATTGAGTTATTCACTGTAGTGGTTTGGTTATCCAGCACTGTTTTTGCAGTATTGGATCACATTAGGTCGGTTATAGACCATTTATATATTCACCATTTATTCACTTACTTATCCCATTGGGGATTGGTTCACTAATTTAGTTATTTATATATTATTATATTTATTTATTTGAGTGCTACACCATATTTGTTTGTATTTTAGGCTTTTTTCACTTTTAGGTAATAAGGTGCAGGCGTTAGCAGCCCATATTAGTTTTTACTGGGTTTCCGAGCGCAGGAGGTCTTATTATTTATTGTCTTATCTAATTTACCACTTCCTCCTGCCCCCCCGTTATGGAGATATTTGGTTTTATTGGGGGCAGGTCTATTAACATAGAGGATGTTTTCAGTGGAACTGAATGTGGTGATACTAGTGATTTAGATACACAATTTAGAAAACTTGGGCACCTAATGGAGAAGAAAATGTCAACATGGTGGGACATGGTAACTTACAAAAAGTATTTAAAGACAGATTAATACCTAGGAGGCTGCGATGGGATTTTCCCATTTGTGATCTGTTTTTTTGGGGGTTTTTTTATAAATATTTATAAATTTTCAACAAAATTAATTTCACAATCCTTTTCCCCACTTATCGGAAAAAAGAAAACAAACAAAACGATACAATTTTACAAATAATTATCTCCCTAAAATAACTCCATATCCCTCCCCCTCCCCTTCTACCCACCCCTCCCACCCCCCTTCCAACTACTCTGTGTTTTCCCCATACCCCACTATAGAGAGTGATCATAATATATCTAGTAGAGTTTTATATCTTCATATATTTCACCTTTCCTTTAAAATCCTCCCATTTCTCCCCATTTTGCATGAAATATCCCCATCTTATCTACATGCATATAGAAAGTTTCTCCATCTCGCATATCTGATTCACTCTACCTACCCAGTCCTCTTCCTTTGGAACTTCCTTTTTTTGCCAATACCTGGGTATCAGACTCTTTGCGGCACTTAATAAAAACCATATGCCCGAATTCTTATATGTTTTCACTGGTACTTCTGTATTATGGAAAAGACAAACCCCTGGGTCCAATCTAATATTAACTTCAGTAATCTTCCCCACTACGTGGACTATTTTCTTCCAGAATATTTGTATTTTTGAGCACCCCCACCATATATGATGCCTAACTCTCCACACCCTCTCCCAACACAACGGTGAAATCTCCCCATTCATCCTATTTTCAACTTTCGGTGTGATGTGCCATCTAATCAAACACTTATAATTTACTTCAACCTCTCGCATACTAATATTTTCTTGAATTAATCTATTTTTTTTTTCTGCATCCCCTCGTCTATTTCCATCCTCCCATCTCTTTCCCATTTCTCTATATACATCGGTTTAGTGCTAATATCTACAGAGAGAATTCTATAAATTTTTGCAATTCCATGTTTCCCATCACCCCTTTCATCTAACAATCTTTCAAAATGGATTCCAATCCTTTCTAGTTCTCAAAGGTCTTGGGAGTCCTCCAACAAAGTGCTTCAATTGGTGATATCCCCATTCATCTATCCTATTGAAAATATCCCCTTTTTCCTTTTCCAACTCCTTTAATGGTCCCAATTCTTCCCCCACCATTATATCTCCCAATCGTGCATCCTCTTTTATAATCCATTTTCCTGTGATATCCTCCCTAACCTGGAGCAAAAAACTCTGTGTTCCTTAATGGCATTAATAGTGAATGAAAATCCCACCCCTTCTGTCTATGCATTATATCCCAAGCTCTCAAAATATTTAAGGTGTACAAGCTTGTGTTATTATCCAAACCCCTATATTGTGTGGGCACCTATATAATCCTACTTAAATTCGTTACACTCAGTGTGTTTTCTATTTTGACCCAGCTTTTCTCTGGAATATGCATCCAATCAAAAATTCTCGCCAGTATCACTGATTTATAGTACCTCTTAAAATCTGGTACTCCCATACCTCCCCTCTCTTTATTTCTACTGAATGTTTCATAACAGATTCTAGGTTTTTAATTCCTCCATATATATCTTGTTACCATTTTTTTAAGTTCTTTAAAGTATACCTCTAGCAATTTGATTGGAACCATTTGAAATTTATATAATACTTTGGGCACAATTATCATTTTTATCAGATTTATGCGCCCTATCCAAGAGGGGTTTCCTCCCCCAATCTCCTCAATTCTTCTTTAATCTCATTTAAGAGTGAAATATAATTTAATTTATACAAATTCCTATACGAGACAAAGTTTTACCCCTAGATATTTTAATTCTCTTTCTCTCCATACGAAGGGAAATTCTTCCTGTATCTTTTCTTTTTCCTTGTTTGTAATATTTATATTTGATATCTCAGTTTTTGTCGGGTTGATTTTTAAGTTTGATAACTCCCCATATTCCTTCAATAACCTCATTAAATTTGGGAGTGTTATCCTAGGGTTTCCCACATAGAACATTAAATCATCCGCATAGGCCGCTACCTTATGTTCTCTATCTCCTATCCAAATTCCCTTTATATCTATGGTCTTCCTTATTGTAGACAACAAAGGCTCCAGAGACAAAACATACAACAATGGTGACAATGGACATCCCTGTCTTGTTCCATTTGACATCCCAAAGAACTCCGACCTTTCTCCATTGACCATAATAGCTGCTGATGGCCTCTATATAACTTTCCAATCCACTCTCTCATTTTAACTCCCACCCCAAGCGCTTCTAAGGTGTTCATCATGAATCCCCAACTCACTCTGTCGAATGCTTTTTCAGCATCGACTGACAACAACACCCCCGGGGTTTTCCCTTTTCTACATGAGCAACAGTGATCTCAGCCTGTTGTCTCTGCCTTCTCTCCCTGGGACAAACCCCACCTGATCCCCATGTATCCAAGCAGGCATCAAATCCTTCAACCTATTTGCCAGTACCTTTGCGTACAATTTAGTATCTACATTCAACAGTGAAATTGGTCTGTAGCTTGAGCACAGGGTGGCATCCTTATCCTCCTTATGGATTAAAACTACATTGGCCTGTAGGGATTTTTGCCTCATTTCCATTTCACCCCCAGAGCATTCATATATGTCTTCAGTTTGGGTATTAACACTTCTTTGTATTTTTTGTAGTATCTCACAGTATACCCGTCTGGCCCCGGACTTTTCCCCGCCATGGTTCTTCTGCAATGCTGTTTCTATTTCTTCTTGTGTGATCTCGGATTCTAATTGTTCTTCACTCAATTTTGGCAAGCCTGCGTTTTTTAAGTATGTCCTTCTTTTTTCACTATTTGTTAATTCACCGTTATTTATAATATCTTGTGGGACAATGTTATACAGCTTATTATAATAATCCTTAAATATTCCCGCAATTTCTTTCATTGAGTGAACCAAGTCACCTTTGGGATTCCTTATTTTTTCTATATAATTCCTATTTTTCTTCTTCCCGGCCTATCGCCCCATCTAGATCTTTCACTTATTACTTTATTAAAGACTCCTTTTTTCCTCCTCCATCAAGGTCTCAAGCTCTTCTTTCTTTTTTTTTTATCTTCTGCTCTATCTCTTTGGATGTTTTACTTTTATGTACCTCTCCTCTCTTCCCCATCTTGTTTTCATTATGACAGGGGCATGATCTGATAAGGACCTTACTTTGATTGTTTACTTCCACCACAGACTCTATAAATCGATGTTCTATCAGAATATAATCCAATCTAGAATATGTCTCATGTGCATGTGAGAAGAAGGTATAGTCTCTGTCTTTCATGTGCCCAATTCTCCATATATCCACCAATTGGCACTCTTGTATCAACTTCTTTAATGACCTCAGAGACCTGCTCTCTTTTCTCAGCACAGAAGAGGTTGTATCCATCCACGGGTCCATACATACATTAAAATCTCCAGCCACTATCAGGCAACCTTTTTTAAAATCCATCAGTTTTTTCAGTACTCCCTTCAAAAATATCTCCGGCTTCTTATTTGGACAGTATATATTAGCTATTGTACACTCAATTTCTTGCAATTTACCCTTCAAAAACAGGAATCTTCCCTCAAGATCTGTTACTCTATTCTCCATCTCAAACCTTATATTTTTTGCGAACCCTATAGCTACCCCTTTGCTCTTTTAATTGGTGTGTCTGCATAGTACCATACCGGATAATTCCTAGTATTAAGCCTAACGTTTGACTCAATCTCTAAATGTGTCTCCTGTAGAAAAACCACTGAAGACATTCTGTGTTGCAGCTCTCTAAACAACCTAAATTTCTTCCCCGGACAATGCAGCCCCTTTACATTGTAAGTTACAAACTGTAATTCTTCCATGATTCTCTTCTCTTCCAACCCTCTCTCCCCCTCTTGCACCTCTCTCATGACTTCTCTCCACCCACAGAGTGTTGACCCCCCTTACCACCCTCCCACCCCTCTCCCCCCCCTCCCATCCCACACCTCCACCCCTCCCCCCCTTCCCCTTTTTAGGCTTGAAATTTGCCTACTAATCATTTGTGGGCCAATTCCCACCTTTGATTTAAAACCTTGGGGTTGGACTCTGTCCACATACGGCTCCCCTTTACCCAGCCACCCCCTCCCTCTATGCCTCCAGTTCAGAAGAAGAAAAAAAAAGGGGAGAGGGAGGAGGGAAAAAAAGAAAAGAAAGGAAAAGAGAGAAAAAAAAAAAGTCCTCACCTCTCTCCTCTACTCTCCCACTCCCACCAACTGCCAATCCTCTTTCCCCATAGCCCCCAAATCTCCTTCTTCCTCATCCCATCCTGGAAGCTTTATTCTTTGAAAGTCAAGTCTATCACAAAAGTCCCTTAAGTCCTCAGGAAATCTCAGAATGGCCGTGAGTCCATTTTTCCATCCAATTAAACTCGCCTGAGCTCCCCATCTATAATGTACATTCTGTTTTCTCATCTGTTCTACGAAGGGTTTTAAAGTTCTCTTTCTCCATAATGTCTCTGGTGCTAAATCCGCAAAAATCTGAACATTTATTTCTTCATACTTAATACTTGTTCTTCCCTTTATTTTCTTCCATATCTCTTCTCTATCGCTCAGCCTATGGAATTGAATAATTATATCTCTCGATCTTTCTCTGCCGTTTCTTTGTTGGACTTTTCCTATTCTGAATACACCATCCAATTTAAACATTTCTGACATAGGTCTGTCCATTATGGAGTTTAGGATTTTACTCATTAACCCTTTCAAGTCCTCCCCTTGTGAGCTCTCTGGGATGCCTCATAACCTGAGATTGTTCCTTCTATCTCTATTTTCTTGAGCCTCTATTTTGTAAAGCAATTTTTTTTTTATCTTTTTTAATTTCCAGTGTCCGTTTCTTAAGATCTGAGATATTTTGGGAATGATTTTTAAGCTTTTCCTCAGTTTCTTCCACTCTACATAATAATTGCCCAAGATCCTTCCTTATCATTGCTATTTCATGCTTTATTGATTTTTCCAAGTTTTTAAACATTTCTCCCATCTCTTTCTTATTCGGCACTTGCAGTTCCCTTTCCAGTTCTCTCTCTTCCAGATTTCCTAACATATGTTGTCTGCTATTGTCGATTCCTAGGGATAGTCTAGGACTTTTTTCCAGGCTAGTTTCCCACTTGCTCTTTTCACTTGTTCCTAGGGATCTTTCTGGGGTCGCCTTTCCCTGAGACGTATATTTTTTAATTGAACCGGTCTGGGCTCCCTTGGGCCCACTTCCTTTTACACTTTTATTCTTTATATCTTCTGATCTCTTCTCTAAACACCATTTAGGAACTCACATGATCAACTGGGAACCCAGATTTAACCCACTTCTTAGTTGTCCACTTGAACTTTCATTTGCATTTCTAGGGTCTTTTAATTTAATTTAATCTTCTTAATCTTCGATGTCTTTAATCCTCCCAGAAGCCCCCCTAGGAACCCCCCTTCTCTACTTCATATGCTGCTCCTTGGTGTCAAGCCCAGAATTATACAGTTATTCCCCTCTCACTCACCGTTCTCTCACTTGTCTTCCTGTCAGGCTCTCCAGGCTGCTGTCTTCCAGTTCTCCGGACCATTTTTACTTTCTCAGGGGGGGGGTTCCTCCGGGTATCTCAGTCCTTTCCACTAGGGCTTCTGGCAGGGCATCGACTCATCGATCATTTGGGGTATCCAGGGCTCGAACCAGGGAGAAGCCAAGGAACAGACCACGTCTCTGCTTGTCTTCCGGATGCCGGCCAGCTTCTCCTTCTCCCAGTGCTCCCTGGCAGCTACCCACGTGGTTCCACCTTGTCTCTCCGTCTCCCCAGCAACCCGGCACCTCTTCCGGGATCTCCGCTGCACCCCACAGAGAGAAGCGTCAGCCGGGTCCACCCTCGCTTCGCAGGGCCACCACCTCACCGCCAGATTCCCGGCCCACCTCTTACACAGGTGGGTCTCAGGGGGGTGATCACTCAGCTAGGGCATAGAGGATAGGAGAAGCTGGAATCAGAGGATCGGAGAGCACCTACATCGTGCTCTCCGACGCCGCCATGCACAGGCCCCGCCCCCGTCCTTGTGATGGTCTGGTTGATCAAGATTCTACAGAAGAGTGGTTCAAAGGGTTGGAACTAATTAAGTTTCTATTAAAGAGAAAACAAAAGAAAATGAGGAATTTGGAGGCAGAGATAGCTGAAATGAAAGTGAAATTGGAACCAGTCAAAGAGTCCCCAGACCTGATTAATCTTACTAAGAGGTTAAGTTGAGATTTGGAAAAATTGGATCAGGAGGTAAAACATAGAAAAATAAAAAAAATATCATAGGGATTCTAATGTTTTCAGAAGGGATCAAGTTTTTTAAATGGCAGTCCCCTAATAATGATTTAGATATCATATCAGCAAACACAACTCCAGAGAGAGATACCAATAAATAAATAGGAAAGATACCCACAAACTCAGTTAAAGTTCCTGATAAGGGATATAAGAAAAATGGTTATTTTCAAGCCAACCCCACATCAATATATCAAACGCCCCCTAATAGATGGAATCCTAGAAAAGAGTAGTCTGGGTACAGACCACCTTATAGGAAAAAAAAAATGGGAACAATTGGAGACCTAAACGTCCATCATATAGGCCCAATTTTTATCCAAGGAATGAAAATTACCATACTCAAAGGTCGTTTTAAAAACCCACCAAGAACACTTTATAGGGATTACAATGAAAGGAGTCTTAGGTATCAATATGAGAGGGGTAATCCACCCAGATTTGAAGGAAAAAGTTCAATTCATACATATAATAGATATGACCCATTAAGGTATGATTACCAAAGGGGTGATTTTTTTTAGAGAGAGATCGATGGGGAGAAGCCCAGTAACCACAAGGATGGGAACCAAGAAATTCCCCACGAGGAGGGGATGTAGGGCAGGATGGCAGAAACAAAAGAAAAAGAAGAGTAGTGGGACAAGGGGTTTTTTTAACTTGAGTGGGTCTACTCTCTCACTAAAGAAGAACTGTTAGTCCATTGATAAGGGTTTGAAATTTGCACCACCCGAAACCAGCAAATTTGATTTAGATATCTATCTAGATGTACAGAAATACATCAGAAAAATTGAATATTAAAAAGTACTTTTTAGGACAGCCGGGAAGCAAGAGTGTTTTACCTAATGCCCAAATTATTAAAATTACACATAACCCCAGTGTTTAAAGGAATAAGTCACTTTTTAACTCCCAAAATCAGTAATCAACAGTCAAGTAGAGACTTTTTAAGCGAATGGTTAATGTGGATCTGGAAAATTTGAAAATTCCCAAAATGATGTACAATGCATGGAAAATAAATAGGTATACAAAAGACTTGGTTAAAAGAAAGGATATTATTTATCAGAACCAGCTGATTAGGGAGGAGAAATAGTGTTTCTAGCTACAGGGAATATTATTTAAAAATGACTTAAGCATCGCAATTAGCGGCTAGTAGCACAAACTTATACCAATTAACTCTCAAAGGATCCGACACCAACAAATATAAAAAAAAAACCTAAAAAAGCTTGTGAAAAAAAGGAGTTGATAAAGAAATGTTTTTGAAAAAAGAAGGAATCTAAATACCTTTTACCAAGTAAACCCTGCAGAATTCATCTATAACGGTTTCCCCAAGATACATAAAAATATGATGCACCACCAGGGAAGGCCGATAGTTAACAGGATACAATCGGTAATTAGCGAGACTTCGGGCCAATATATGGATATATACTATACAACACACATGTAAAGGAACCCAGTTGTGTATTTGAGATATAACAAAACATCTAATCCAATCTTCTTTGGTAGAGTTAAAGAGGGGATTCCAATGATAAGGATTAATAGCGTGTAGCAGATGTTTAGTACCTTGTACACAAATTAGACAAGGGTGATGCTAAAGAGAAAGCGGTCAATTGGGGTCCTCATGTGAGTTTTTGTTAGTTGTATACTTATACACAAAATAATTTTATGTTGGAGTGTTTGTACTTTTGTGCCTTACACAAAACATTGTATCTGGCATGATAATAGGGATTTTATAGCCAAATAAAGGGGTGATCCAAGGTAGCCGATTTTCTTGCTCTGAAGTGTCACAAACCGCTTTATAGGATTATTGATGAAAAAGGAGGGCAATGGTCCTAAGAACCCTCCGGCTAGCTTGACATTATTAAAGATAATATATAGATGAAGTGCTCTTACAAAGGGAAGTGAGAATTAGAGGCCGTTCACAGGATTTTTCTTAATTCATTGAATACTAATAATAAGATAAATTAAATTTATAACTTGGTAAATATAAAGTAGTGTTAATATAGAATATTTGGGATTTAACCAATATTATGGATAGGGGGGATCATTAAGCACTAAAAAACCTTTTTCAAAGGCGTAGATAGAAATGTGCTATATCCCCTTTGACTAGTATGTCATTTTCCACCGTGGGTTGCTAAATATACCCAAAAGACAATTAATTAGACTTAAAAAGAAATTTGCATCAATAAAAGAGGAACTTTGACCAACAGGCCAGGGATGAATCGGTCAGAGGGCTTGTTGAGTTATGTTTAATCCAACAGGGAACGAAATGATAGTCCTCAAATCAATAGTTGGGATATAGATAGGTCGTTATTACTTGAAAGATAAAAGTTATTATTGAGAAAAATGAAGATCCATATAGCCATTATACTAGATTTTAATGTACACTAAAAAAAAAAATATAACATATTTTATAAAAGATCAATATTACATACATGATGTATTACCTAAGATAAACCCCAATTTGTGTTAATAACGTAAGGCCCCCACACGTGATAAATTAAGTTAGTAAAAAATGGTGTCTGAATCCTTCCTGAAAGAAACAACAAGACTTGTAACCATTTATTTTGGATCAGATAGGAATTTTTTTTTTTTTTCTTTGCAATGTGTGTTTGTGCAAGAAGGTCTCCAAAGGGGACATAATGTTAAATGTAAGACCTTCGTAGGAACTAGTACTGATAAGAAATTCACAATTTAATGACTTCATCATACATGTAGAACAGTAAGGAGTAGATATAAAAGTTTGGAATGCACATGTGGCTACATTACAATGGTCAGAACCAAGATGGCCACTTTGGGAAAAGGATACGGGAACAACGTCCCAAACATACGAAAAGGGTATTTCCAAAACAAAACATTAGTGTACCTCTAGGACACAACGTTGTTATATATCAATCAAATAAATATCCCTCTTCCCTATGACGATTTAGGGGGACTAGGAAAATGTATAAACAGTCACGGGCGATGGTAGCAATAAGGTGCCGCAAAACTCTTGAGAAAGCGCTGGAGAATCCCGTTGGATTTTAACACTATGAATATAAGACAGGCATCCTAGGGGACTTAAATGTAAAATTTGACCTCAATTGTTTTTAATAAGTTGATTAAAAATAGGTATCTATAACCTGACTGTTTTTTAGCTTTCTTATTATATATAAATTTATTATTTATTATTCTGATACCTGATATTAAAATATATATTTATATTTTTAAGATAAAGGTGTAGTATAATATGTACAACAACACCGACGTATGTGTATTTGCATGGTTTTTTGGGTTTATTTTTAAGCAAGGCTTTTTGGGCTTTTATTATGCCTTACAAATTCCTATAGAATTTTTAATTTTTGTATTTTTCTAATAACATTTTTAAAATTCTATCTACCCGAACCGCTAACCTAACGCCCGCTACAATATATGTATGTTTTTCCCTTATTGGGAGGTCAATATATATATATCAGTGCGAGAAAAGTAGTGAACCCCTTGGGGTTTCTGGAGTTTTTGCATGAATTGGGGATAAAATGTCTCTGAACGTCATCTAAGTCACGCAATAGAAGAACCAGT